>JAFBJS010010423.1:64896-81790 GCA_016785265.1 Paraplagusia blochii | reverse complement strand
CCATTTCTACAACTTTATAAAGGAGTACTGAACTATTCACTGGATGAGGCTTTCAAGTCTGCTTTAAAAATGATAAAATCAGACTCATTTATCTGATGTGTGTGTCAGAGGACTGCAGTTCTTTCTGCAAAAGCTGAGATTTTTTTTTTTTTTTTACAACAAAAGTTTAATGAGGCATATGCTCAAGGTCACTCACTGTAAGTGGGTCACCGTACCCTACCATGCTGTGACATATTCTGTGGTTGTCGTTTTTTAGTGAAGTGAGCAACAAAAACACACATAAACATACAGATATGTGGGTAGAAAAAGAACGGGTGCTTGCAGATCAATGTTAGAAGAACAGAAAAATACCGTTCCTGTTTTTATCGTTATTATAATGGTGAAAATAGATATAAAGATGAATTATTCAGCCTAATGGATAACCCCAGGTGGAGTATTTGTGCCTAGCCGTAAAAGAAATGCCTAATATCCAATAGATTTGCTAATAAAGCCCTCCTAATCCGTACTTCTTGCACCAGCGTCCAAAGTCAATATGTCTTAAACACAGTGTTTTCGTAGCCGCAGTCCAAGAGCCTGAGGTTACACTGCTGGTGTGTTGATACACTCTGTAGTGGCAGCCACAGATATGATGTTGGCCTGTGTTCACTTATGCTTCCATTTGTTATCTGAGTGTGTGCATGTGTATATGCCGTTTTTTTGAAGTAAGCGTTGCTACGAGTGTGTGTGTGTGTCTGTGTGTCTGTGTGTGTGTGTGAGAGCCAGGGATGACAGACAGCTGGGCCAATTAAATGCACGTTTACTTTAATTATGTATTTTTTTTTTTTTCGCTAACAGGAAACGCCCTGTAGGTTCTCACATACACAGAGATACGCTGCAGCCTGCACAGAGTTTCTTCTATTACTTTTTAGAGAAAGCAGAGTGTGAGAGTACCCGCTGTCAAGGAATCGTGTTGAATGTCTGTTATTAAACAATATAAGCTCTAGATTAGATCAGGGGTTTTTTTTTTGGCTTGTCCGCCTAGATGTATTGGCACCTAGAAAGTCAACAGTTTATTAACAGAAGTACAGCTTAGGAAATACTCTACTTTGACCAAGGGTTTACAGCTGCCTCGTCATCGTTCTTTTAGTGTCACAACGAACTTCAAGTGAGTTTTTTAGGATTTCTGTGTAAAACAATCCATAAATACATTGGAATTTTCAGTTAAGGTCTGAATTATATGGCATAGAATGAGTCTCAATATTTATTATTTGCATTGGTTAGTGGAGTATTAAAATATATATTGCAAAGTTTTCTCTTTTTCTTTCCTTTTGGCTTGTCCCTCCTTCAGGGGTTGTCACAGCAACTCAACAATGTCCATCTCTCCCGCGTCCTCTGTATCCTCAACTCTAACTCCAACTACCTCCATATGCTCTCTCACTGCATCCATAATTCGATTATAATTCAATATCAATTTAAATCCATTCCCCTAAAATACTGTGTTATGCTCTAAAGTACTGTATCACTTTGTATATTGACAGTTAACATGCAAAGATTTATGGTAATGGTCAGATTACAAATGAAAATCTCCCGTTCTAGTTGTACTAACCCAGATGTTACGTTGGTAACAGGATTGCGTGATTAATATGGTTACAGATCCTACAGTTAAATTGCTTTAAATCGTGGGGGTTGCAGTCTCCACCACTGCCACCCAAATCACACCGGAGCCTTCCGGTCAGATTCCCTGTGTCATGATTCACCTGGTTTAACCAGATTCTAACCAATACTAACTCCATATGGAAACTTGTGTATTTATTACTAAACTCACGGAGGCAGAGACACACAGAGAACCTGCTTCACTGCACATTAAAATGTGAACGTTTTCTAAAATCAACCCTAAACAGAGATATTATCATAGTTTCTGCTGAGTCGTTGTGACTCAGAAAATAACTAGGACCGAGAAAGATGCTGCAGGAGGGAGAAAAGTTCATGCTTCCTTTGCTCATCCAACATTTTAAATCTAGTTATAATGAACATCTAGCGGAACCGCCTCTGTTGACTCAGAGAGCCAATGATAGACTGGGTATTGGCGAAGTTGCGTCCCTATGGGATTAATTAATCTGGCCCATCAAATACTGAAAAAGAAATCCATCCTGTGATCAAGATAGATCTATTTGGTTTTTTTTTACTGCCTTGCAATTAACTGCATTTTAAGTTAAGCGTAGATTTTAACAGCGAAATAAATTCTTGATGACATCTGCGTGTTCATATTGATATTGAAAGATTCTGATCAGCCAATCATGGACGTGGAGAAGGCCTGACTGGTCATGTTTTGTTGGCCGTCCGTTCTTTTAAGGCACGAGGAAACAATTCCGTCCCTGGTGGTTTTTACTGGAAAAATAAACTTTTTGCAGCCAAAAACAGAGAAGCTTCCTGTTGCTGTTAGTTTTTCGGCTTCAATCTTTGTAGCACTTTGCTTTTGGGTGCTTTGACATGCATTGAATTATCAAAGCTGAGTTGTTTCTGTTTTCATTTTGTGTGCATGTCGTGTTCCTTCCATCCGTCCTGCTGGGGTTAGCTTGATATGTGGTATTTCTGTTTTTTTTTTTTTTTTTTTTTTGGAGGCAAAAAAAGGGTTTTATGGTCACGTAATTTTGATCCTGCTGTTAATCTGATTATCGGCATAAATACAGGATATTCTATCTTGATTAGTACATTGTTTAACTGTGTTTGCAAAGTGCTTCTCCAGTTAATTAGGGGGCTTTCAGCTTTCACTTCACAAAAAATCGCCTGATTTATATTCATTTTACTTTTTCCTTTGTTGAGCCTGTTATTCTGCACAGAGCAGAATTTCAATCAGTAGCAGTAGCAAAGGTAAACTCCTTACTTTATGAAAGACATTTCTACCAACACCTGGCTCACAGAGACTGGTTGGTACCGTTGTCTTCTCTATATGGACGTGATGAGGAGTGAAGCAACTCTAAACAAATCTGACAACAGATTCCAGTTGAATCGTGATGAACTCAGATTTGTCCCGACAATCACGCCGTCTCGCACCAACCTTTCATATCTCGGGCTCACACAGGCGCACCAACAATAGTTTCCTGTTTAGTAACTCTATTCATCTTCATCGGTTACCGGGTCACGGGGGCAGCCAGCTCCATCCAAGTCATACTGCGCCATAATGCGGTGGAAGTAATGTGGGTTGGGACGGTGCGCTGCAACTGTATTCGTACTAGTCCATAAAAACATTCTCAGTCCAAATAAAATAGAAACTGTCTTTTTTATGTCCTATAGATTTATGATACATTATGCATTAGTGTTTTCCCCACAGTCTCAGAAGAGTACAGTAAAGTAAAAAAAAAAAAAAAAAGCGAGTTCAAAATAGGACAATCAGCTGCAAGCTGCGTATTTGAAGTACACAGTTTTCAGATTGTCAATGCTCTACACACTGGATGTCAGTTAGAGGACAAAGACGAATTCTGGATCAGGCTAGAGACACTGGTAGAATTTGTTCCCAGAGGGAACGTACGTCTGATAAATGACTTCAAAAGACATGTTAAAGTTTGGTGGGAGACTTGTTCGGAATGATAGCAGAAGGTAGTTTGAAGGATGACTGTAGAAACAAAAAAAAAAGACGACAGGAAGAAATTCATACAAATCTGTGTTTGACAGCCAGTTGCGCCTCTGGTTTGTAAGTTTGTGAGTAAAATGTAGTGATATCTAGGCCTAAGGTTCAAGTCTTTATTATCTTTTCAGTCTTCAAATCAATCCTGGATGTGTTTTCAAGATTGAAAAGCAGGTTAAAATAATACCATAATCCTGTAGCTAACGACAAACTCAGGACATGACACTGTTATGCTAGGTCATATAAGCTTCTCTACAAAGATTTCCGTCTTCATTTGTATAACAAAGGGTTGTCAAAGAACAATGTAATAGGTATAGAAGCTACTACTTTTTGGTGTCAATGACATAACTTTTGTATTAGTTTTCCTTTTGTGTTTTATCAACTTTTTGTAGGGTAGCGGACTTGGGTTCAAGACTTTAGGTTCTAATCCATCAGATGCCGGGTTGCCACTGAGTTGCTCTGATCATAGCACCGTTTCGACCCACAAAAAGGCTCACAGTTTGGTCCAATGTAATCTGGGTGGCACCAGCTGCCCCTGCTACTCAGCAATGGACAAGCAGATAAAATTGAATGAATGTATGAACTTTGGTTTATCCTTGTGTATTTCCGAGACAACCAGGGACAGATTTCCTAATCTTAAACAGGAATTTTGTTGTAATTATATTTGTCCAGATTAATGTAGATTAGGTGGAAGCAGACTTTTAAATGGACAAGAAATTAAAAAAAGAGTGGTCTAATAATTTTTTCCATGACTGTATGTGTGAAACTAACAAACAAATAGTTGGTTCATATAGATGTTCTTGAGCAGTGGTCACCAACCTGGTGCCCGTGGGGGCCAATGGACATAGTGAGAGTGTCTTAATGTCCCTTAACCTTTCATTGTTACATTGAACAAGTCTGTGTGAAACATGGACGTCTACGTATTACTGAGTGTCCATGAAGTAGCTCTTGGTTTCAAAAAGGTCGGTGACCCTGGTCCATGAGTCTCCTCTTCCCATTTACTTCCTCGGCGATAAACCAGTTTAAGATAACAAAGTAGAAAGTCCTCCAATGTCTAGTGTACAACTCTGGTCAAGGAAAGTCACAGCGTCCAGACTCAGCATCCCTGAGGGGGGGGCACTGGAGACCTTGATCTGAGCTGTTGTACTACAAGGAGGAAGCAAACCAGGCTGGAACTGTTCATATATTGTGTGAAAGATGAATATGGACCTGTGGTGCAGAGGTTAGGGAGGCGTGAACAAAAGGTCTCGTGTTGTTCTCCCTCCATCTAAGCCTGTGCGCCTCCTGCCTCCGTGTTTGTGCTCCCCCATATCAGGAGAGGCATAATGAACTGAATTGCGCTCACATGCATTTGCCGGAGCCCTTGCATCACCCCTGCAATGCTCTCCATGCTGCAGCTGAGCACTAACCCTACCACATCTCCACAATAAGCAGTTTCTAGTGGCTCTGTCAGGAGGGAAGTGAGGTTTCAAGAGTTCAACTGAAACAGTATGGCACAAGATTGGTATGGCTGAGCACACACACACCCTAAACTGTAGCAGCATAAGTGTGTTGTACCTCACTTAAGGTAAAGAGGAGCTAAAATGGTGTTTATTCACGACTTTGTTAACTTTGAGTAAGGTTAATGGAAGGAATAGCGTTAGAAAACCCCTGGACTAATCATCGTCACGTTTCTGGGATTTTATGGAGAAGCAGTGGAGTATTGGCCACACTTGCACTAATTAGTTCTCCAAGGGTGTTTTTGAACTACTTACAAGACCGGTTCACAGTGTAAACTTCCATTTACTCAATGTTCAGTCAATTGACCTCTATTAGTTGTACACGTGTTTTAATTTACATCTTCCTAGAACTTCACAATTCACAGTAACAACATGTCCATTAAAAATGAAAGCTCAACGCTCACCTATTTTGTCTTTTAATCCATAGCAGGGCTACCCAATAGATAGATTGGGATCTACCACTAGATCTCCAAAGGAGTGCTGGTAGATTCTGAGCAAAAACGTAAAATAAAAAACGTATATAGTAAAAAAAAAACTAAAGATGTATTTCTATTTTAAGATGCTAATCACTGGGCTAAAGTGAGAAAAATATGGGTGTAGAATCAGACAGTATGTTATATGTCAATGTAGAGAGTAATATCCAGTTTATATATAGGTAGATATATTTAGTTTTCAATCTAGGTAGATCACGACAGTAGCTCACAAGACAAAAAAGTGTGGACACCCCTAAAACTGAATTCACAAAGGACAATTATGGCCAAGGTTTCTGTATCAACAACCATCAGCACAGCTGACTTTCCTTTTCAATAACCTGACCTGAGTTTCCGGACAGCTGATTGGTCAACCAGTTTTACTCAGGATAGGTTGGAACAAAGACCCGCAGCCACACAGTTAGACACCCCTGTTCTGGTGCAAGCCAGCTGCAACCTCAACGCACACTGTTCCACAGGCGTGTCGCAGTCAAATTCTGCTGCAGATATTTTGTCGTGCTCCTGACCAGTGGCGGCTGACAGTCGTAGTGACATCATGTTGTTCCCAGGGCTGACTCGTGGAAGCTGTTCACAACAGTCAGCAGTTGTGGGATTCACTAACAACCCCGTGCCAGTGACACAGCGGCTCTGACAGATGTTTACTCTCCACAAGGAACACAATTTTACATACAGGAGACACAGTTGCAACAGAGACACTGAACAATCAGCCCTACAGTGAGTGCAAACGTACACACGCGCAGAAACACACACATATATAACTGGAAGAGGAGCATCGGCATCTTCTTGTTGACATTTTGCCGGGATGAGGTCTAATCCATCACGGTTAGTTTGCCTCTGGTGAAGTGGGCTGAATCACAGTGCTCAGGGAAAAGAGTGGTTGTCTTTTCTTTAATTTGCTCAAACAAGGTCTGCTCCTTTTGTCTAATTGGAACAAAGTACAAACCCTGCTACAAAGTAGAAGGAAAACAACAGGAGTCGGACAAAATCCAATAGAAATACCATTTGTCTACAACATGCTGTTGGCATTTATATAGAGAGCACACTTGCCCCTGAAGAAAACCTGATCTGTGTTTAACTGAAAGACTATGTGGAGCAGGCATTTATCCAGGAAGAAGACTGCTCTTGATTTCTCCGGGGAGATAATCCAACGGGGAGAAAAACAATCAACAGAAAATGTTGTATTTCTTAAAGCAAACAGCTCGGAACCCTTTTTCACCAAACTGTCATAAAAGTGTCTGGGTCTGAAAATATAACTTAGCCTCTTCACAGCTTCTCACTTTTCAGTCCTTTTCGATCCGGTATTTTCGGGCCCATCTCCTCAGTGAACTTCATGTCATGATTGTTGTTTGCACCTTCCTACTGTGCTCATTTGCGCAAAGTTTGGTGGGTTTATAACTTGATATGTTCGGTTAATTAACCACTTCCTTTCAGTTAACACAATCTGAAGCGCTGACAATTGCACTGCAGTCTATGTTTAATTATGAGCCACAGGCATATACAGTACACAAGCAATGTATTGGTGCTAACAATTCATGTAATTAGCTTTGACATGGCTTAGAATTTGATGTGTTGTGACTGTTAGAAAAACAATATCAAATATCCAAACAATGGATGTTTTCAATTATTGATATATTTCTTGATTTTTTTTTTTTTTTTTTATTCCCCACCTGCAGGTATGTGAGACCGAGTTTACTTTTTGTAAATTACATTATTCACGTCAGTTTTCAATGCCAATTGGCTTCTACATGATAAAGGTTTTATTTTATGACATTTATTGTCATTCATTATCAGGCTTAGGCAATAAGAAGTAGGTGGAACACTGTATGTGGTGTTGGGAAGTTACTTTAAAAAAGTAACTTATTACTTTTCTAGTTACTGCTCTGAAAAAGTAACTAGTTACGTTACTGGTTACCAAATCATAAAAGTAACTAATAACTAGTTACGTTACTTTAAATAATAATACAAATTTTTAAAAAAGTATTGTGTTGTGTTTAGTGTACCAACAACTAAACAACAACACTCTATTGGCAGTGTAGCCAATAGAGTGTTGTTGTGTGCTGCTGTACCGCGTCACGTGTGTGTGAGACTGTTTTTTTCTTCTATAAGGCAAGAAAACGCGCCCAGGTCTCTTTCTGATTGGCTCAGCCTGAAACATTAACCTATGTCAACCAATCATCGCTCATTTTTCAACGCATGGGTTCAGTTAGTGTGCAAGGCCGTGTTTCACTCATGACTGTGAAGGTTACCACACACACATTGACAGGCGGCAGTCCTCTCCCCAGGAGAAACCGTCCATTTGGACCACAGATAGTAATGAGACCCTTTACACCAGAGTAACAATTACGGCGTTACTGAATGGGAAAGGTAACGGTTACGTTATTAGTTACCGAGAGATGTAGTTTCATTACGTAAGGGCGTTACTGCTCATATGAGATATGGATGTGAAAAAGTTTCCAGTGACAACCTTTATGTCCGGTCAAGTCTCAGTAGCTCTTCAATATGTCATTTTGTTGGTCCAACACAGAGACTTTCTAAGGCTCCTAACTCTGAAAAGAGTCCATAAAGTGTATGTACTATTATACAGTAGATTTCAAAGTGGCATGTGATTGACAAATACATAACTCGGGTAAAGACATGTCACGGATCTATTCATACTGTCTGTACATATGTTTTTTATTCTTTATCTTCACCCTCCCCATTATCTAGCTGTCCTGGAAGAGCGTGTTCCTCTTGCGCGTATATTGAAAAATGAGGAATGCAGCACCACTGACAGCTATTCAGCTTCAAAGAAAAGTGCTGACTGTGAAATGACCTCCCAGAGGTTCACTTTACTTCAGCCGGAGAAGACTCTCAGCGTGCTATGTTTCTGTCAACGTCTCGGGCTGAAAAGAAATTAAGGCCAGTATTTATAAGATAAGTATCAGCCGTTATATTACTTTGAGCTGTACCACAATTAATGCTTGTCATAATTGTCCCGAGCAAACAATTGGTTCCTGTCATTTTAACATTTCTGAGCTTATATTAAGGAACTGTAGAGAGTAACAGAGCTGGTCTGGGGCCGTGGCAACGTAGCAACCACATTTTTTTTCCTAATGGTGTTTTGCTTGTGTAAAGTCGTAGATTGCAAATACAATATTTACTCCCTGACACCTCCTCTGGCAGACTCAAAATACATTTTCTCATTATGGGACTAATAAGGGACTCATTAAATATTGTTTTTAATACTGTAGATCAGTAAGTAGTGCAACATAAAACATGGGTTTTTCCCTTTACGCCTGGAAAAGCATTAAGGCACATAATGCAATGAAGTCGTATTGAAGTTCCACAACACTTATGAGTTGTTGAATCATTAGAATATTAAGGGGAGGAGCCAAAGCAAAAAGAAGGCTTGAGGTGAAAGCAGATCAGTACCATTTTGTAGATGTTTACTGCAAAAGTGTGAACCAGCGAAAGGAATGTAAAATTCATGCAATAAACAGTATTTACTGGGGATATTCAGAGGTAAAATCACAATGCATATGGAGTCTGGCGGCCCAGGTAATAAACCCCAACGGGCCGCGCCTGGCCCCCAGGCCTGATTTTGTTCTTGTCTGTTTAAAACAATACTATGAGTGTCTTGTAAATAAACTGCTAACAGATCAAGGACATTTTAATGTTACATACACTGGATTATTATAAGTAACAAATCTGCAAACCACAAACAATGAGGGAGAGGCAGAGAAAACTCGAGTGAAAAATCACTTGACTTTTCTTTGTGGTGTTTTTTTTCCCCATCATTGTAAAGGAAGTTCTCCATTGCTCATGTAATGAAGAATCTGTCAACTTGATCAATATATGTCACTGACCAGCAATGTTCCCTCTAATTCTTCATATGTCTGGGCAGACAGGCAACCTCCCTGAGCAAACTAAGGACCACTGTGAGCAACGTTAGATAAACACGCTGTGGCCACACACACCAGTATCAAACCTGGGATCATAGCAAGTTTATTTGCTTTAAAAAAATCAAATGACAACAGCAACCAATCCACATTGTGCGTCTACGTACAATTCCAACAGCATTCAAATGACTTTTCTGCTGAATGTGACGCTTGAAGTTGTCCAACATCCATTCAGTCCACACTCTTCCCTCCGAAAGCTAGCTTGTTACTTTAGCTCTGCAGCATGTTTTGCAGAGCAGCCCTTTCTCACTTGAAACGGAAAAAAATCTCCCCCGGTAACATCCCTTGTCCTTCTGTTTGCACATACTCGGACAGCAATTCAATCTTAAAAGAACCACAATTCTTTTTTACTTGGGCTTTGAGAGTGAATGTGCCACTGTCCGTTGACGAGGGTGTTGCCGAAGCGTTGATCCACATTTATCTCTCGCCACAGTCTATGCTCTACAGTTACCCGCACCGTTAGCTACATGCTAACCTGCAAAACAGCGACACCTACGCATAGAGCGCTGTGAATAACATTGATTGGCTGCGTAAGTAAATACGTGTAAACAGCGTCATATCATTGGCTGGACAGTGTTAGTTGTCGTTTTACTAAAGTACCGCTTGTTGTCACATGACAGTCAGTGAGTTGCACAGCCTCCTGACTATTTCTAAATAAAGGAAGTTTCACTGAAAGGAAACCTGCTTAAAATTAATTTAAAATTTTCCTGGAAATTGAAGATTGTTAAATATATGAACAAATAGGACTAAGGATGAACTAAAGTTAAGTATGACAGCCGAATAATTCACCGTCACCAAAAATTAAGTATTTAACCACATACAGCCTCGTCAATATTTTTAGAATGTGTTTTTATTTGATCTTTGTTTCTTGTGTTTGTCTGGCAGCTGGTGGATTTGAACCTGAAACCTTGCAGACCCAAATCTGCTTCCTTGAACCACTAGACCACCCCCGCCGCCCTCAGTAGCCCTCCATTCTTATATTATTATAGAACTAGGTAAACGTTGATTTGCTCCTTACATGTTGCGCTATTAATGGTCCCCTCATTGATCCTGCGAACAGAACAACCTGAGGCAGAAGTACGATAGCTTTTTTATTATCTTATTATTTCTAATTTCCACTGCTGGCTTTCCAAAGATTCTCCTTAGTCAGGATACGGTCGTTACATATAGTGTTGAACTTGAACCAGTGTAGCTAGATAAGAACGGAGATATGCAGCCTGAGGCAAGACTATCTTCACACCACGATTCGTGTTCACGATGTCTTTGAGTAGGAAAATCAGATGCCACACATCACATGATTTCCTGTCCTCTAGTAGCCTTCACTCTCAAACATTCCGTTAGATCCAATCATCAATGAGTTCCACTCCTCTACTGCCGGACCAGAGAGATTCATTGCTTGAGGGTTGAACTCGCATGACATTGTATCACTGTATTGTTTGATATGGTCATTCCGGTTGTTAGAAATCGACAAAAAGCAACAGACAAGCTGGTCAAACTGACTAGATTTGGGGGCCGTTGGTGCCCTAGTGGTTAAGGAAGCGGACTTGGGTCCCTATGGCCCCTGGTACAATTCCCCTACTAACAAGTTACCAGAATTGATCTTCCAGTTGTTACATTATTTAGCCACTACCAAACAATTAATTTTATCTCTTTATCTGCTATTTTCCACCAACATCTTTACGCCTAAGACTTCTTGGTGGTTTTCCCTCCAACGAAAGACTCACTCCAATTGGTCAGCATCAGGTAACAGGGACAACGGGCCGTAGACTGTTGAATCTCTCACCATTACTGTCTTCAGATTAGCATGTTTGTTGCGTTTCCCCTGTAGGATCTAATTAAGAAATAGCCAGTTGTGTAGTTGCCATAGAAGTAATTTATAATTTGAAGAAACAAATTTGAGAAATGCATTCAATCAGATATTCATAGTATTGCCGTGGAAGGAAGAGACTGTGATACTTTCTTCTTAGCCGCTCTTCTAAGATGTTCCCACACAGACTGCTCTGATGGAACATTAGATCCCAGGATACTGAAGATGAAACGCGTCAGCTTTGACAGTGCTTGGAAGTAATGAGCACTTCCAAGTACTCTCACCACTGAAGCACACAATGCATGTCTTGGAAATTAGAGACCTGCTCGCTGGGACATTAGGCTATTTCCGCATCGCTGCCACAGTGGATTGTTTAGCCGCATCTTCCGGACCAAACAAAGGTCAAACTGCCCACTCCTGCAGACAGAGCAGCAGCAGCAGCCGTCTAGCATAGACATCTCATACTTTTCATTGCAGAGACTATATGTAAACTGTATTGAAGGTTAAAAAGCCAAACGAAAATCTTTAACCTTGACCAGGACTGAGAATCTTTATCTGTATACCTTTACCTTTGAAAATATACATATAGCACCGACCTGAGACATGGTTCTCTGGACCATATTTTAGACTGGAATATTTTTGATCAGTTGGCAGTGGTGGCCTAGTGGTTAAGGAAGTGGACTTGGGTCCAAAAGGTGGACCAGCTGCCAGGTTGCCTCTGAGGTGCTCTGGTCATAACACCGTTTTGACCCGCATTACTTCTCGTGGGTTGCAATGTAATTCGGGTGGCACCAGTTGCTCCTGTGACCTGGCAACAGACAAGAAGAAGAAGATGATTAATTGATATTTTCAATCAACTATGTCAGATTACCCCCCTAGTAAATAACCAGGTAGAATAAAGTTAGATTAAAAAAGGCAAAAGGCAAGAATATGTATGATACTTAATCCCATCTGCACATCACTTCCTGGGGGAGTTGTCCTAGGAACCGTACTAGGGTCCGTAGAGTTTCAAGTTCCAGGTTCAGATACACTGAGGTGCATTGACATGGCATTGTCCCCACTGGTGTCGAAGCCGCCCACTGTTCACCTTGGTCTTAGGTTTAATGCATGGGTTACATTTCGTTGTGTGCAGTGGTGTGAATCACAATGACTTTAGTTTGTTTTCCTTTCCTGTGCATCACTTCCTGCCCCATATGCAGCATCTGGGAATTTATGCCAGTCATTGTTTGGTCCAATCGAATCTCAGAGGGCAATTCTCTTTATTTAACCTCTGAATTTCTGGGCTTTAATGACAGTTGGGCAGCCAATGATGATTTAACAGCTTATACTGCACATTCTTCCCACTGCACTCATGGGACAACTTAGAGGACGCCCTTTGAATATTTGTTCCGTCAAATGAGTAACACGATCTTTAGCATCTTGGCACAGGAGCTCGAGAAACATCGCACTGCATTTGGAACTAGAAAACATCGGTATTACCTAAGACTCCGCAGGAACAGAAACGCATTTATCTTCCTGTAAAATATTAGATATTCAGTAGTGTGCTCAGAAACTACAATCTAACAGAGTTGGTTCATCTTATTTCTATTTTAGAGAATACAAATGTAGATTGATCAGTTTGTACTGCGCTGACAGCTTTCCTACAATTAAATTATTAAAAAAAAAAAAAATCTGTGTGAGACTGTGGTAATTAATATAAAAAATCTTAAATTATTGATTGTTTTCCTAAAACACGGCTCCAGAGCAGTTCCAGATAAACTTCATTTCATATTGAAATTAAGTAACATTACATTAAAGTTAAATAATTTCGATGCCGGCTTAATAAATATGCCTGAACAATAGACAGATGTACGTAAGTCCAGTCGTGGTTTGTTGCTTTAGAGGTCATGTGAGATGTGTCGGTGCAACATGAAGTTAGATGACGTCATTAGACATCAAGGTTGACTTCGTAACAAATGCTGATGCCAGAACAATGTATTGCTGAGTGATGAATATATAAGCGACATGAATACGTGAACATGATTAACATTCTATTCTATTACAGTTGCTGCATTCACCAGATTTTTTAATTACCAACTGGGTCCTGTTGTAGGAGCCAAACACACATTTGCCCCATGTCGGGTAATTAAAGTGACATTTATTCCCAGTAGGAAAATGATTTTTGATGTAACTGTAGAACTGAAAAGTCACAGTGACATTTTAGGTAATTATATTTTTTTAACGTTATTTTCTAATCACCATTAATACATTTCCGCACCTTTTTACTTTGGTCAAACAGCCTCTTACAAAGTTAATCTAAAATGCAGTGTCTGTTTATCAATGCAGCCTCACACTTTTGCTTCTGTCTCTCAGTGTCCTGTGTGTTTGTGATGTAAATGACTCCTATCCATTCTCTGAATGATGATTGTCGAGAAAACCTTGAAGATCGCAGTCCAGGCTGTTGGCTCTATATTTTTATCTCTACCATTTATCACATTAGCCTGTATTTGAGTGGCCATGATGGATGGCTCCTCCTGGTAATTGTGCCATATCCTTGAAGGACAGAGGTCTGCAGAACAGCTTGACCTGATATGGAGTGAGACTTTTGTCACTACAGTTAGTTAGCGCAACACTAGTTTGTTCTGCACCTGCGCACTAAAAAGGAAAATTCACCAAGTTCACCTTTTTTATTTGGCCATGTTTTTGCTGAAACTACATTTTAATAATATATTTTAAATATATTTACTGCCTATTTTTATGTTATGAATAGATAACCTCATTAGATGTTATTAGAGGGACAACACGGACAGGAAGGTGTGGAGAAAAAGCTATAGAAGACAGATTGAGATGGTTTGGACATGTTCAGAGGAGGGACGGTGGATACATTGGTAGTAGAATGATCCTAGAGATGGAGACAAAGAGGAGATTGATGGATGCAGTGAGGGAGGACATGGAGATAGTTGGAGTCAGAGTAGAAGATACAGAGGATGGGGGGGATGGAAAATGTTGACTTGCTATGGCAACCCCTGAAAAATGGACAAGCTGGAAGAAAAAGGAGATGAAATACATAACCTACCACCCTATGCTGCAACTATTCACACAATATGTAATATGGTTAAAAAAAAACAACCTACGTTTGGGGATGAGGAGAAGGCGGCTTTATTAGCCATGATAAATAAGGTTATGTTATGGAAAATGTGATGTAAGTGGGTGCAAAGCCTGACTTTGTGACAGATTAATGTGCACGAATGACCTGGAGAAATAAGTCTAATGTGGCACAATGATCAAAATACTGACTTGAATGCAATACAACATTTTACTTATATTTATGGACATCTCAGAGACGCTTTTTTTTGTTTGTAAGTTAGATGATATGTTGGGGAACTGTTGCGTAAAGTCTTCTTCCTCCTGTATTTTGATACGTTTCATAATCCAATGTAAATATTTGCACTAAAAATTCACAACGTTGTTGCATTTTAGCCAGAAAGTTGGAGGTGAACGTGCATGAGCCCACGCACGTGTGAAGACCAAAACCACACATTCAAAGGTTGCCGTTGAATAAACATGGACAGAATGTAGCGGCGCCAGAATGAGTTGAGGCAGCAGCGCAGCTATAGGATGTTTGCTCTCTGCCTGCCTCTGCGGGTGTGTGTGTGTGTGTGTACACAAATGTCTGTATGTGTTGGTGTTGTGTTCTCTCAAATTACATATCACACGCAAACAGATGGCAAAAAAAGACAAAAAGAGAGAAAGAGCAGACCTAATATATAATATCAACAAGAGTGCGGTAACCCCAGAGCCACCTCAACCTGTAGAACAAAACAAATAAACAGCACATGTCACCAAGTCTGTCAAACTAAATGTCAAGCCTTTGGTAAAGGAATGTTGGCTATTTATAGCATGACTGTCTTTCTGTGAAGTAGAGCAGCTTGCTCCGAGAGGTGTGCTGCAGCAAGATAAAGGCTGAGGTATGGTGCTGCACCTGAGGAAGCAGGTCTTTGTGATGAAGGACATATTAAAAAAAAAAACACAAAATAAATTATTAACTACATACAATTCAAATTAGGAACCCACATCCTGCATCCATGCATATTCTGAACCTGCGCTAGCTGCCATTGCAAGGACATTTTATAATAATAATAATAATAAAATAACAATATTTTGCCAAACTGCATACCGATAAAACTATCAAATAATAATACTATTGTTTCATGTCTACGTTGGTATGTAGTCGCTGGCTAGATTTGACTCTTCCGTGGGCCAGATTTGGTCCGTGAGCCACTAGTTGATGATCACTACTGTATTGAAAATAAAACTTAAGTGTAACATTAATTAGTCACACTGTGTTGGTGAATTTATCTGTTCCGTTTCCTGGGTCTCGGGCGCAGCAGTTTCCTCGACAAACACACAAATCACACTGCACCACATCGTTCCTTCTTGGAGGTGCTGAGCTCACTGGAAGCTAAAATTTCCCATGAGTTTTACACTGATTACAATGTCTACATCCTTCCCCAGTCATCCCTTTCCTTCCTGTACCCATTGACCAGCTTCTCCAAGCTCTTTCCCTCTTCTTTACACACCGGCATCGTCATCTCTTAACTCGTTATCAAACTACCGAGCTTAACACTTTCTCCTGATGGATCACTCTGTCTTGCCAACCAGCAGAGGCCTTCCTTTCACTCTGCCCAGCTAATCTCTCTGTGGAGTGAGCAGGGCTACAGACAGTCAGTTCAGTCTTACAATCCAGCCTTTTTCTTTGAAATAGCCTTGACTTTACTATTTCTTTCTAAATCAAATGTGTTACATAAAAATGTTAGTGGTGGGCAGTGAGTAAAAGTAATAAATAATGTTCTAGGCACGTTATTTTCAGTGTATTAGATGACATTTTTTCCCTTAAAATATTACCTGCACATGTCATCTTAAAAATTACAGTTATATAAAATCTGCCACTGCCAGTGAAACACATTCACATTATATTAAGGGTTGTTACGGAAAAACCTGAGTTTCACTTAGAGCCGAGCATCAGGTCCAAACCTTTATAACAGGCACATTTGGAGGAACAGCATTTTTCTTCTTCTTCTTTGGTCTCGTTTGTTGTCCTCTGTATCTTTTACTCTGATTCCAACCACCTCAATAACGTGTCTTTTGAAAGAAAAACACAAAATTTTCAATGACATTGACAGTCAGTGTTCAAGAAATAGTCTTCCCCTTAAAATTAAGGGAAAGTGTTTGTCTACAATACTTTTCCCCATGCACTATTTTAATGCTATTTTAAGAATTAAATCAAAATGCATTATATATTAGTGAAGGTTTCCCTGTTACATTTGCAAAGTTGGAAAAGTTGGAATTTTGTTCTGTTCTGAAATGATGATGAAAAATAGGAATAAACACATTCATCAGAAAAAAAAAAATCTATAGATATATCAGTATGGTTCAGGAAAAGTACCAGTAAAAGTACCTTGAAGTTATAGACAAGACCAGAAAGCATTGAAACCTAACGGTCTGCATTGCATCATGGGAGTTTGCAGCATTAAAAAGAGGCTCCAGGTTTGGACAGCCTGAGGTGTCCACTGCAA
>JAFBJS010010423.1:28134-64767 GCA_016785265.1 Paraplagusia blochii | reverse complement strand
AGTAAATGGAACTATGTAATTGGCTGAAAGACACTTAGTGTTTTATTTTCAGTTTGCTCCTTCCCCCATCCCTTGAACTTGGTTTACTCTTTCCTTGACTAAATTCTGCTCCTATCTCCTCCTCCTCCTCCTCCTCCTCCTCCGTCCTCTCTGTTATCTCCTCCTGCTGCCCCTCACAGCCTCTTATCTCCTCGTGCTGCTTCTCTTTTTTTTTTTCTGTCGTCCTTGCTTCAATTAGATTCTGTTAGGCAATGTATGAGTATACACAGTGTAATACATCCACATACCATTAGTATTGTTATGAATGTGATTGATTGGAGGTCAAATTAAAGAAAATCTGTATTTATTTGAATAAAGAGTTCTATAGTCATGAATAAACATCATGAAACAAAGTAGGATTGCTTTATTGGAGAGTGAAATATGGTTCTATTTGAGTTTTCTTTTAGTTTTTGGTTAAAAAAAAGACAAAAAAACAAGATGTCTGTGGTGATGTCTCTGTAAAGCGTTGTCATCTACCTGCCTATCTATGTTATGTCACCTTCCTACTACACTAACATCGTGTTGACCAACCTGTGTAACATGGCACTTCAGTTGAAAGGTTGAGTCACACTGCGAAGCCTACACAACCCTGCAAGGTGTATTTTTAAGACATTTCCACAGGATATAACAGGAGTCTATTTGTCCCCTGCTGATATAAAGGCGATGTTGCCGATTCTCTAAGGAGAGGCATTGAACACGACTTTCAGGAGTTATGTGAGAAATAAAAAGTGTGTTATGTGCAGTGATGGCTGAGGGGAGAGGAAGAAAGAGTCTTTTCAATTGAGACAAACTGGTGCTATTGAAGGCGCTATTATAGCTGGTCCTGCCGTGTATTAAGATGTGGTTGTGTTTCTGGTACCAAGGCTCACAACACAACTCCAAACAACACTGGAACCATTGTGGGACCATCAACATCTCAACAATTAGAAAAAAAACTGCTGTCTTCTCCAGTGTGAACTTGAGTTTGTTGAGTATTTTTTCTTTTCTCACGGTGTCACACCCCCAAAACAGATAAGGATAAACGAATGGGTGATGGGTTGATGGGTACTCAATGTACTCAACAGCGTGACCTTTATGGTATTGTATGTTTCGAAGTATATATGTAAACACTTCAACACAAAAACAACACTAAAGGGGTCATTTAATGGCAAGAAAAACCTGTATGTTGTAAACAATTTTTTTGTGTTTGCCAGAATTTGGGAAATAGGGACGCCTTTATTTTCCTCATTCAACACACACTCTCCTAATATCCTAAGTGTTGGGGCCTAAGGCACCTTGGGTTTCAGCCCAACAGCTGCCTGTACTGAAAGGCGCAGCCCCCATGGTCCCTAGCCCCGCCCCTGCTTGTTGCACAGTTGTTCAACGAGCTAAGGTTGGCTTGATGCAATACTTTTTTTGATTATCCAGTAACTTATAGTCCGTCTAGTACCCAAGTCTAAAGACTCACTTGGACTTTGCAAGACGTGCCACAAATAGTGACAATTTGACTTCAGCATAGTGACGGAGAAAATAAATAAAAAAAAAAGCGGATTGACATTGTAACTGGCAGACATGTCATGTTCCACTACTAGTATCAGATAGTTCCTATTAAGTATTGTCTCCCAGTAATGTCCCAGCCCCCACACGGCTTTAAAACTCTGATACGGTCACATGCTTTTCTACACATTTACCAGCATTATCTCAAAAAGAACACACGTGTTAGCACGGATCCGCTAGCGTATTCTGAGAAGAGCACACAAACAACGCTTCACACATCAAAGTATGTTTGTGTATTCTTCAAAATATGTGAATTGTGGTACGCGCATGCAAATCGCACTCTTCATTTGTGAAACTACGCAAAAGCAAATTTTTGTTTCAGAGACTCGTCTCACACGGACCAGATTCGCGTGCGCAATTTTGCTACGTCAGTTCGTCTGGAAGCGACAGTATGGCGAGCGTTTCGAGTGTTAGTATTATGTTATAATTTGCTAACATACTTACACTCGAACGATCACTTCCAGACGCCATTTTTTTAGGACGTGAACTTGGTTTTTGGGCGCAGTTTGGGGACGTCACACACGGACCCTTGTGGGGACACTGCCATGTGATTAGCAGCAAGTGAGAGAGCCTGATTGGCTCGTGACAGACTGAGGTAGCAAAATTACGCTTCTGAATCTGGGCAACGTAAGACGAGTCTCAAAAATACAAATTTGCGTGCGCCAAGTTTCAGAAACTGAAAGCAGGATTTGCAAGTATTTTGAAGAATTCACAAACGTACTTTGATGTGTGAAGCGTTGTTTTTGCGCTCTTCTCAGAATACGCTCACGGTTCTGGGCGTGTGTTTTTCTCAGAATACGCTTGCAGATCCTTGCTTACGCTTGTGTTCTTTTTTGCGAATATTCTGGCTCCACAATATCCCATTAATGTGATTTGTGTTCATTCAGGGTTTACACAAACTTGTGAGTATTAACTGCAATTAAATTGAAATGTTTTAAGTTTAGTATTGCTTTCATATCTTGACACTTGGGTGCAAAAACCCAACCGATGTGAACTATTACTCAGGTGACCACCCATGAAGGGATGAATCCTACTGTAGGTGTTTTTCTACAGCCTGCATGTAGAATTAAATATACCCTAGGAAGTACACCCTCCTTACTCTCATATGCCAAGCTTCAGACACCTGGAAGCTTTTAAGTTCAAAGTGAAAGAAACCCATTTGATCAAAAGTTGTCATTTAGGCTTCGAAACTAATTACTGTAGACATTACTCCCACAAATTACTCTGATCAAAGCCTGGAGACTTAAGGACTTATTTTAACACAGCCACGAGATCCCAGTCTTCACTGCCTCCAACCTGTGTAGTATTTTTTTTTTTTTAATTTATATTAGTTTTACTTCTGTCCTTGAGTCATCATGCCATCACATTCAAACCAGTACAAAAGGATTTAGTCATTTGTCAGAGCCTATGCTCAAAGATAGTTTTTTTTTTTTTTTTTAATTCTTTTTCTTTCAGGGTGCTGAAGCCTTGGTTTTGCACCTTCGACTACTTGTTTTCTAAGCCAAGAATCCAACAGGGTGATACATCATTTACCAGTGCTGACTATAAACAATGAAAAGGAGAAATAAATAAGTTAAGCCACTGCACCATTTACACTCCTAAGATTCTTCATGCTTCAGGTTCTGTTTGTTTGCACATAGTATATTAGAATCTATGGACCTTTGATTTAAGTCCATATTGATTTTCCTCCCCATCCTCTCTGATATAATAAAGCCGATATATAACTCCTGAAATTATCCTGTCAACCAATTCAGACCAATAGATCTTTTCTTCTCTGTCTTCGACTTTAGGATCTGGCAATGTCATATTTTTTAATGTGCTGATGTATCACCCCGGGGTCTCAGATCGAAGGTGATGGACGATAGTGACCTTTCCCAATAGCCTGCGATGACCACGGTGTATAAGCTCCGCACGGTGTGTTTATCTATTGACGGGGCAATGCAGCGATGTTAAAGTTGTGCTTTATGGATACATATGAGCAGCAGTCAACTTTGAGAGTTTGTCAGGAGTTTCAAAGTGACTTCTGCAACACTTATAATCAGTATTTATCAAAGGGAATTGAGAACTAGAATCCTGTCCTTACTAGCAGTTACTTCTGGCCTTCAGGGCCTGGAATTTTGATTTCAAAAATTCAAAATGTGGTTCTTTATCTCCTTCCCTGGAAGCAGGCTTTTGGTGGAGACACCGACCTGTGGGTATCAATGTGGCTTTGGATGCTAATGTGTGTATGTTCAGTTGTGGGATGGACTGACCAACTCTCCGGAACCAACCATTGTCGAAAGTCTGGCTAGGATTGGCTTTTTTTTTGCTCCCAAAGCACCTTTGAAAATAATTTAACGGCAGAATTTTTTTTCATTTGAGTAGAATCATCCACTGGAAAATGGAACCAAAGACTGATTAAACCGGAATTTCAAAGTAAACCTGATAAATTATCTGTCTGTACAGTACGGAGGTTCATATATGCCAACATGGCATGTTCTGTTAGCAATAAGAACCAGATTGAATATTGATTTTAGTGATTCATTACTCTATATGAGTTGGTGCAGGGGAGCAGAGCCTGTTCACACCAGCACACAAATGTTAATTCAACAAATAGCGCAGATGCAAAGAGGGATTATCTTAGAAATACGGTAAACGTCAAGCGTTACGGTCAAACCGTGGTTCCTTATCAGCACAGTTTGTGGGCAAGTGCTTGAAAAAAACAGCCAACGGTCACTGCCTTGTCATTTGAAATGGTTTATGTCGGGGGTAATATTTCTTTTCTATGTGTTTGTTCAGTTGGAGATTATTTACCTTTATCAGTTCACAACAAATCGCTCTGTTGTTATTTACAACTCTGACTGCCAGAAGTTGAATCTATGGGTTATATTTCTATACGCTGATTGCGCCACAAAACAAAGTAGGTGCTCATCAATAGGGAAATGCATCTTTAGAACCTGCAAATAGTTTTTCTTTCTGGTATAGTTCTGGTTTAAACTCTTTTTTTTAGCTTAATTTTTTTTCTTTTATGTTAAAAATGGTAATGTGCAAAAAGTGTTAGTGCTTATTGTTCTGTTTATAACTGTGTATATTAAACCTGTTGAATTTTTCAACCATTTTCAATACCTACATGAACTGATTTTTTACAAATTATTGCATTCAGCTGATGTTCTTTAATTGCGTAGCTTCAATTACATTTGTTAAATGTGTTTTATAAAAAAAAAGTCTATATCTGGTAGGTGTAATAGGTATAATAGTTGCTTCTGTCTTTGCGTTTAAATCAACTTTTCTTATTCACGTTCATGTCTCGCTGCAGTATCCAATCAATGATAATTTCAAAGATAAAAAAAACTTTTTTAAAGTGGATTCGTGATTATCAACATGGTATTACACATTAGCTCCTTGTTCAATGATCGTAGTGCTCAGCACTGGTTCTAAAAACCAAGGGAGTTTTATCTCTAGTGATGATTGACTGTCCAGTTGATGTCCAGTCAGTCATCCATAAGACGGCAGGTAGTGCTTGAGTAGTGAACGAGCCCATCGTGAGTTAGCGTGAGGAAATGAAAACGAAACAAACGCGTTTAATGAGCCGTTGTAGTCAAATCAGCCTCAGCTGCTGCTGCTGACCCCTGACAGACGGCTTTGGCTAAATTTGCCGTCCCATCGAGCTTTTAACCGAGGACCAAAGTGCAGTAAAATGTTAAATTTACATGGTGAAAAGAATAATCACCAAAATAAGATACTCACTTTTTTCAAACAGTACAGAAAGACTCTTTTCATAGTATGATTTTGTGCCAGTTGACTTCATGAACACTTTTTTTTTTCTTTTTTTTTGCGTCTAAATGTCATAACCAATATTGTTCATTTCTATGTAATAAAACTATTTTTTAAATGTCTTAGGTTAAGAAACTTAACTGCATTGACATTGTAAAATTCTTTGTCCATTTGGGCCATAGAAAATGACTTAGTGGACCACACTGGGCCACCAGGCCTTAAGTTTGACACATATGCTGTAACACATCCTTCTGAGAGAAGGATTTTTTTTTTTTTTTTTAATTGAAGATGTTTTTATATTGAGTTATAAAAAGCTGTCAGTCCAAATAACTATTCAGCCTTATTTTTATAAGGGAACAAAACCAATTGAACGCAGAGATTTATGAGTTCAATTAAACAAATGGAGGTGAGGGCTCAGCGCCACGGGCAGGGAAGGAGTTAAAAAACAACGACCGGTATAAATTATCAAGTTGTTACTTCTTATTGGATCTGCTGACATTCGCTTAACGCTATTTAACGGCTGTGACAAATGGCATTTTAATGCAGCAGACATTGCCGTGATCAAATATATATAACGTGTCCATTCATATTATTAAAAGCTTTTCTTGAGTTGGATAATTTTGCTTAAATCAGTCGAGCATATGAATATATATACACAGGAGATAAAATATGGGCTCAGACTGAAGGTCTTATCATAACATCTTTTCTTAGATTTTTAAACATTTTTCTTCTTTACGTTGTCATATAACAGAATGTGAGGCTCAGACATGAACTGTCGGGGTCAGTGTTTGTTTGTTCTCGGAGTTTAACATCACTCCCTCATAACATCACGGAGTCATTTGAAGCTGTTCAGCATTTCAGACTGGTATCCCTCCTGAGTTTGTTTTATAGCAATAACAAAACCTGCAGCTCTGTGCCAGTAATACATTTACTGCCAATTTTACAGGCACACGCAATACAGCTCACTCCCTTTATCCAGAAAATTTAACAGGCCAAAAATGTTGGCATTTCAGTTTCTATTGCAAAGCCAGCGTGAGTCCAATCCTTTTTATCAGTTAAAGCAAATTTAAAAGCAACACAGTTGAATCAAAAGTGCTGAACAATAATAAGTATAACTATAAGTTGTTCAAATAAATCTAGCAGAAGACGTTAATCATGGTTGAAACGGTAGTAAAAGTAAAAAAGTGTGCACCAGCTTATATTGTACTGAGAAAAATCTGCTTTTAAATAAATAACAGAGGTAAAAACGACGGATTTAGTAACAATTTAAAGAAGGAACGTATGGCTGGATCGGGCACAGGATTTAGATAATTTATCAACCTTTTAACAATTTTTGTTCGTTTGTTTTGTTCAATGAATAATATCCTGGGAATGTGATTTATTTGAGACAGAGTAACGAGGGAACTCAGTGTTGGTGAAATGCGCAGCAGCATTTTAACGAAAGCTGGGGGCGTGAAAGAAGGGGCTCCGTGATTACAGATGCATTTAAGTTGTCGAGGCGAGTTGTGTCAAATGCTGGAATTACTTCTCCGTGTCTCACCTCGACAGAACCAGGTCCGGGTTTAGATATCTGCCTCACCTGGAAGATGCTTTTCTGCAGGACACATCTGCTTTGTTCGGCGAAATTAGAATCAGCAAAATTTCCCCGCAGACTTTTACAGACTAAGTGATATATGGGTCCAACAACCAAAGTTGTCAGGGTACTAGAGGCTTGTTTCCTGGTCATGTGTTTTCATTTCATTAAAGCTTAGAAGGTTCAGTGTCATCCAGGCCTCATCATTAATTACGCTTTAGCCTTTAGGGGCAGGATGGAGTGTGAGGTATAGATGGTGTAAGGCAGTATTTTCTCCCAATACACTACAGAGGGAACAGGTACAAATGGAACGTAAGAGGTACAAACATTGTCCCCTGAGGAACTCCACAGAAGTTTTTATTTCTTCTTTTATTCAGATAAGACCAAAAACAGTCCAACATGGAACCGTTGAACAAAGTCCAGTGCTCAATAAGAACATAATGTAAAGTGTCATCCAGGTCACCTTGTCTAAACATAGTTTCTTCAGGGGGAGATGGATGGGTGAGGTATCTCAAAAAACGTTTCCCAATCTCATCCAAGACTCTTTGCCATTTTCTTCATTTGCAGGAAAGAAAAGTATAATTTGAAGCACTTTAAACCCAGTTCCACTGCTAAACCTCTCGGGTGCAATTTGTGCTTCGAAAAACTATTTTCTCTAACAATTTTGAATGTAATCAGAGTTTGGAGATGGGTCTTAGTTTTGAACAGATTGGGGAAAAAACATTTTTTTTATTACCTTAAAAATATGTTTTAAAAAGAATTGAATGAATTCATTGGGTTTCATTATTTTTGACATTAAGTTAAATTAATTCCTAATATCGGAATGAGTTTCAAAATGAGTTTCAAATTAGTACTAATATTAGTAAAAATTATGACAACAATCTTTTTTGTTGTACTTTTTATACCAACCCAACCTTGTATTGACATTATATAAAAAACACTGCAAAGTTCCACACTGCTTAGATCAGGGGTGCCCAGTGGATTGACCATGAGATCTACCAGTAGATCTCATGGTCCACTCCAAAGGAGTACCACTCCAAAGGAGTGCTGGTAGATCCTGAGCAATAACATGAAAAAATAATAGGTAAATATATAAAAATATATAATATATAGGTAAATATATTTAGAGTTTTCCATTTAGATCACTTCAGCCTGGTCATTTGAAAAGTAGTTCACAAGACAAAAAGTGTGGACACCCCTTACTTAGACCATACGTTGCTTTCAAAAAATAGATAAATACAACATTGCTGTGATTTAATTTGCTTTTCTCAAATGAATTGAAATCTCTTTTTTTTCATCATTTTTTATTTCTTTGCGTGTTATTGAACCCTGGCTACTCATTTTTTGTGCTTAAATTATATTATTTTATCTTAATTATAGTACTATGCCCTCTTTGTTGTTCTAAGTACTAGACACTGAGTTCTGTTGAACTACTGCAGAGGGGCCACAGTACAATTGCTGCTCACAGTCTGACATTAAAAATATAAGGGTCCCCATTTGGAAAGATCTGTCAACCACTGAAAAGATGAAGGTACAAGTTCAGGCAGATCAGATCAGGTCTCTTCCCCTAAGGCAACTGATTACGTCCCTCCATTCATTCTCGGCTCACAGAGGCTTTTTGATACGGGGAATTAATAAACAGACTGGACAACTTAGTGCCATTAGTCCTTGTCATTATCACGACAACTAAATAAAGGACCCAAGAAAAAGAGTCCACCAATTTCACCAAACCAAAAGAGCTCCCTAAATTTGCATTCATTTTAACTCAACACGCATGATGCTTATTTGTCTAATGGCACCTTCAGTTCAGACAGAGTCAGTGTGGGTGAATGGAAATCTAAGAATTAAACCTTCAAACTAAATGACAATGTCACCTTGGATGTTTTAGTGCTCACCTACTCTATCAGCGGGATGACTAAAAGACCACTGTTATAAATACCGTATTTTCACGATTATAAGGAGCACAGAAAAGTCTTAGATTTCCTCAAAAATGTGTGGCGCGCATTATAGTCCTATGTGTGTTGTTGTTGTTGTCGTATGGCACACGTGGTAGAGAACACCATGAGAACGTCAAAGAGGGAAGTGTGGGCGTAGTTTTGCTTTGGCTCTTTTTTTTTTTTCTCTTGTATGCTTGTGTGTGTTGTTTTCGTAAACTGGACGTAGTACAGGGCACCATGAGAACTTTAAAGGGAGAAGTGTGGGTGTGGATTGTATATAAAATGGCGCCCTATGATCAGGTGTGCCTTATGTGTGTGTAAAACTGTGCCTTATAGTTGCGAAAATACTGTACTTTTTGTTACGCAGTGTTACGCAAAAATGCATTTACGCTATATTACCAAAAGTATTGGCTCACCTGCCTTGACTCATACTATGAGCTGAAGTGCCATCCCATTCCTAACCCATAGAGGTCAATATGATTTAGTTCCAACATTTGCAGCTATTACAGCTTCAACTCTTCTTGAAAGGATGTCCTCAAGGTTGAGGAGTGTGTTTATAGAACTTTTTGACCGTTCTTCCAAAAGTGCATTAGTGTGGACACACACTGATGTTGGTCTAGAAGGCCTGGCTCTCAGTCTCGGCTCTAATTCATCCCGGGTTTAGGTCAGGACTCTGTGCAGACCAGTCAGGTCCATCCTCACCAGACTCTGTCATCCATGTCTTTATGGACCTTACTTTGTGCACTGGTGGACAGTCATGTTGGAAGAGGAAGGGGTTGCTCCAAACTGTCCCCACAAGGTTGGGAGCATGGAATTGTCCAAAATGTTTTCGTAGCCATAATCATTCAAAGTTCCTTTCACTGGAACTAAGGGGCCACATCCTCCACCAAATCCTCCACCTCCACCACTTTCGCCACAATGCATTACAAAATGTACCGTTCTCCTGGCAACCTCCAAACCCAGACTCGTCCATTAGTTTGCCAGATGGAATAGCGTGATCTATCACTGCAGAGAACACGTCTCCACTGCTCTAGAGGCCAGTGGCGGCGTGCTTTACACCACTGCCCGTGGTGAGGCAGCTTCTCGGCCATGGAAACCCATTCCATGAAGCTCTCTGCGTTCTGTACTTGGGCTCATCTGGTCACATGAAGTTTGGATTTCTGATGCAATTCACTTTGCAAAAGTTCTGCAACCTCTTTGCACTATGCACTAACATTTGCCGACTCCTTTCCATCAGTTTACATAATTCGTTGCTGAGCTGCTGTTGTTTCCAGACTCCATTTTGTTCTGATAGAGCTGACAGGTGACTGTGGAATATTTAGGAGCGAGGAACAGGTGTCATCCCATGACAGGTCCACACTGGAATTCACTGAGCTCCAGAGAGCGGCCCATTCTCCCAAATGTATTGTAAAAACAGACAGGCTAGGTGATTAGGACACTTGAATCTGATCATTTGGGTGAGCAAATACTTTTGGTAATGTAATGTACTTTATTCAACCACATATATTTTCATTAAATATAACGTTTGTATTATTTTTTTTCTTGTTGCTGGCACTGGATACTGCTTACTGGTTGGTTGCCAACCAAATGGCTGTGACAGCTGGCAGTTTGCAATGAGTGATTGAAGCCAGCTCCCCCTCAAAGCCATAGTAAAATGTAATTTTGGATGCATCTTATAATAAATAAAAACCAACAAGGCCGAGTGCAGGGCGTGTTGGGTAGGAGCTACATCGCCAGCTAGCGCTACCGTTACATCCCTACATGCAAACAAACCGCTTATGTTGCATTCTGCAGGCGTTGCATGCTCACCTTGTTACCTAACGTGCTCATTTGATTTTATGTTATTAGTTGTGATCTAATAAAATGCCCTGATGTGATGATGTGCTAATGAAAGGGAAGTCAGTTAGACGGCATCTGTTGGTGTTCAGGGTTTAGGAGCCCTGAGGGCAGACGAACTGTCACACAGACCTGGCCAGGTGATAAATGCCACTGCAACAGCTAATGTGTGGACAAAGGCATTAAGGGAGGTAGAAAAAGGAAACTTATGTGCGTTGGAGAGGTGTTAAATAACACTGGCTGCTGGGCAGTGGTTACAAGCAGCTGCAGCACTAATACTTAGACCTGGCAATTTCTGCTGACTGCTGCTACTAATAACATACTAAATCTGGTGGCTTCCAAAAGTAACTACACTGAACACTGTTCATCCTCTTGTGGGTACGATTCCCGCGTGAGCATTGGAAAATTAGTAAGACTCTTTCTACATTTAGAAACGATTTTTTGATTTTTTTATTACTGAATTTATGTTACCAGAACCCTATTTTTTTGCTTCGTTAATACCTAATAACAGATTTTTTTTTTATTTTAACTGCAAAACTACTTAAAGCCTTAGTTGTGTAAAATCACCAATAGTGTACGGTGAAGGGCTTCTCTGCTGGTTTTTATTAGTATCTGAATTATTGGTGTAAATGCAATCAAGATACAAGCAGATCAACCTATGAGGGCTTCTGTGGACTGAATTAAACTCGTATCCTGAGGCCCCATTGTACTTGATTTTTTTTTTTTTTTACCCTAATCTGATCTGACTCATCTTGCTTGTTTAAAAGAAAGCTAAGAAATTCTGTGGCCTTCAGCGTCAGTACTGCAGGTGGAGGGAAAATGGAAGGAGTTTGTCCCTTTAACCAATCAGATTTGGAGATGAATTGATATATTTAACTGGTGCAGCCAATAGTAATGAGCAGTGATTGGACTTGTTGGGTTTGTGTGAAGCTGAGCAGAAGTTTCAGTGAGAAGATACAGTGTGTCGGTTTTTAATCTACCATGTTATGGCTAATGGTTTTCCATGTACATTATGTCCCAGCTGTGGCTGAATTGTGCTTCATGGCTGTGTGGCTACAGTATCACACGTTACTATGGTTACATGAGTTATCTAGGAAATAACAACCCCCTATACAGCACTACTGTATAATGTTAATGGTTTTAGTAGACGTAAGGCCGTGATAAGGATATGTATTTATTCAGGGAGGGCGCCCCTGAAGGCTCGGATGAGAAATGCACGGCTCGCCGCTGAAAATCGCAAAGCTACAAAAACAGATTTGATGGAGTGATTGGAAAAGTGTTTGGAGACTGTGCGAAAAAAAAAAACAGAAAAGTACTGCATTATATATTTGTTTTTAATAAGAAACTGTTGCCTGGAAGCTCAGATGTTGGATCACGGAACTGATTGAATGTTTCAAAACTGTTATGCATGTGTTTAACAAAGTGTTTAATAGCTACCAACTGCTACTCGGCTAGGTAGGTCTCCCCCTCCCCTCGCTAAACTCCCCTCATTTATGTAACCGTGTCTTATGCGATCCTGCGTAGCTGTCGAAGATGTGTCTCAAAATGTGCCGTTCCCAATTAACCAGCTTTTTAACATAGAGAGGTGTGTGATTATAATGATTCCGCTTTCCACGCTGGGAAGCTGCACCTATAATACCACTCTACCCTGTGCCTGGATCTGACATTTGCTTTACTTCGGATGACAACCCTAATCTCCCAGAACCACTCGCTCTGACAAAAATATTGCCTTCAAAGCTCAAGAGGAAACATTAAGCTTTCCAGAAAACCAAGATTAAGCTTATCTGTTCCAGGGTATAAAAAAAAAAATTAGGAAAAAAATATCATACACAAACAGAATTAAGCTTATGTGTTTTTATTCTCTACAAAGCAAACACTTCCTTCTCCCCACTGTCATTGCTGCTCATTCACACACTGTAATTATGTACTTTCACAAACTAACTCCAACTAACTCCAACCTCTGCAGTGCTCTCATATATAAATATTAATTTAAACGAATTGACACGAGGCATAATGAGTCTTATTATATTGTATTTTTTTTCCCGCAGAACATGAGGTGAAATGGGGAATTTGTGCAAAAGAATTCTACCTCATGTCATTACTACCTGCTGTCGACTTTATCTTTAACAGTCGTCTCTATGAGCCGGGCACTTAGTTTTATGCCATTTGCCGTTGTTAGGGTTTCCAAGAAAGCCTGAAGTGCCATTAAAATAGTTTGTTGAATATTACAGTGCGAGTCAGAGGCAGGGACAGAACTGCCTGTCACTTCAGGGTCAGGCCCTTCTTTAACAATGGCGTATAATTTTAAAGAATTCTCCAACTGCTGTTTTGGTAAAACCCCCAGACTTATACATTATTGTGGAAATTACTATTTGAATAACTAGTTAAAATCCAAATTATACATGTAGAAAAACAGCCTCATTGATTTGATGTGATTACCTGAGAACGTGGCCACCTGCGGTTTTAAAAAAAAAAAAAAATCCAATCTCTGCCTGTATGTAAAATATATTGTTTATTGTCAAGTTTGATGGAAAATCTCATTCTTCTTATTTCTCAACATAACCCCTCAGATTTATTCTATATTAGGAGCAATTTATTCTTTTGTGTTTTGTATTGATATTTCCTCATCTCGGCATAAGTCCCTTTCTTCTTACCAGTGGTGTCCTTCTATTTTCATCCTTCTAATGAGGCAATAAAAGACAACTTGACATGTTGGTGGTCACATCTGAATGACAGTCGAAGAGAAATTGCATTAAAAAAGAGAAAAACATGGGATGAGATAGCCTGCTGCTGCTTATTTACATTTACTCAGCATTGGCAGGTTTTTGGCTCTGACTCATAGCCAGAAGTGCATGTTAGCTGAGGTTTAACCGGAAGACACTGGCGGCTGGAGATTTCACAGAAAAGCCTTATAAATATGAAAGCATTAACAGGACTAGCACAAAATGAATGTAGTTTGGAAGGAATAGCAGGAAAAGCATCACGTCATTGTATTCTGTAAAGCAGGAGGTGCCCAGTAGGGTTTAATATTTTTCCTGAGATTGACAAAAATCAAATAATTATTATTATTTTTACTGTATGCTGTGTATAGGTCTTATTAAAATATTAGTCAAATATTCCTGCCAACCTACACATGTACATGAAATTATTGGCTACAATTAGTGATGCAAAATAATAGGTTTCATCTCCACAGCGCCTATAAAGGCTCAGCCACCTGCACTGTCGTGGGCGACATCTGCTGCATTAGTAATGCAGGTTTGTTTGTAAATCGTGTTTTGAAAAACTGGCCAATCGTAATATTATAAAGTGAAAATCACATACTGTAGGTATTGAGTCAGTCATATATATATAACTTATATATATATCAATGTAGAAATTAATGTAGAAATTACTTTCAAAACTATAAGGCGCCCATAGGAGGCGCACATGAAGGCGGACGTAGTAGAGGACACCATGAGAACGTTAAAGGGAGAAGTGTTGGCGTGGATTTTATATAAAACCCGCCCCCTATAATCAGGTGCGCCTTATGTGTGTGTTGAATATTGTAATAGCACACAAAACTGCGCATTTGCCTTTTAGTACCGTGCGCCTTATGGTGGTGAAAATATGGTAGGACATATATTTTAGAGTTTTAATCTAGGCCACATGTGTCAAACTCAAGGCCCGGGGGCCAAATACGATCCGTCGAGTCGCCTAATATGGCCTGCGGGAGCGTACAAAACATATTATATTGTAGAAAGGTTTCTTAACGTGGTACATTTACATTTTTTTTTTTATTACAGTTTACGAAATTTACGAGTATAAATTATAATAAACTGCAGTAACATGTATTTTTATGGGCTAGAGGAGCTGCATCTGTAATCTTCCATTTACAACCGGCTCTTTAAGGAAATTGTGTTGTTGACGTAGCCCCCTGGTAAAAAGGATTTGGAAAGTAGCTCCCGAGACAAACAAGTGTGGACACCCCTGCTGTAAAAGGTTAGGTTAAAGATGGACAAAATGTTTTTTATACGAATCTTGATTTAATTCGATTTCTTGCAACATTAAAAAAAAAACATGCAAATTAGTAATGGGTTTAGCTTCCGACTCCTTTAACCCTTAAAGAGTGTTAAGTGGTGGTGGATGAATGATTGATAATTGAGCAGATCAATTATTGAATGAGTATAAAGAGTTTAATGACTGGCGCTGTGTGATGTCCTACGTCAGAGGTGATGTCTGACATATGGGAACAGAAAGAGAAATGATAAAGATGTCAGCGTTTGTTTTCATGTGATTTAAAAGACTCTCCTGTCTTCCATGTCTGTGAAGTTGTCAAACTCAATGAGGGAGAGAACTCAAAGAAGAACCCCGGGGAGAGTTCCAACAGAGTGAGTGAGGGGAAAAAATAACACTTCATCCGATGCTTTGACGTGTGGACTAGCAGCATGAAGTGAGATGGCATAAAAAAAAACAACAGGAAAAGACTGATAGGGAACGAAAAAGTATAGGACTTCTGTCTTAGAGGGTTCTTGTTGAACAAATGGAGGCATCTGTTAAATATTTAGCCACGATTACTGTTTGGCAACGAAAAAGACATTTCAGTTTTATTATTTTCCCTTCTTCTGTGCCTATTCGTGATCAAACATTTGGCTGCGACACCAATGTTAGCATCACAGATCTCGGATAACCCTGTTGTGTTTGTAAAAACACAACAGTTTGGGATCTAATGTCGCTGGCACTTGTTTCTGAGTTTGTGTTTTCTAATAACACTTTTTTTTTTTTTTTAAGTATTAATAATAACGAAAAGTAATTTCAGGCTAAATTCAGATTGTTTTGTGGTGTGACTGCTTTGAGCCTTCTGTTGTTTTTTTGGTAAAAAAACAATGTAAAATATTTAATTTGCAGATTTTTGGGGGTAATTTGGATTTTTCAGAACTGAAATATGCCAATAATAATATACTCTTTGCCTTGGAGTCTTTGCTACAGTTCAGGCCTTTTGGTGTTTTTTCCTTGTCCTGCTTTTGTTTTTCCACGCTTTCTGAATAAACCTAATGAACCTGAAGGGAGCCTCACTTGTGCTGCGTTTGGGTCCTGCCTGCTATGACCACATGTAACAATTGATTTAATGAACCACCTTCACAAACTGCTCCCTCTTCCGTTGGCATTATTAGCCAGTTTAAACCAGCTTATTGATGCTACACAGTATTTCCAGTCTGACTGCTAACGAAGGCTCCTCCACGTAGAATCCATCTGCAGAATACGCCACAACTTGTTATTAGTGGGTGTTGTTCTCTGCTGCGGAGTGAACTTGTTTGCCGACAGGTTTTGACACAGTTTTTTTTTTTCACAGAATCCAATCTGAACACCTGCCTTTTTAGGGCATCATTATTTCCCGTCTCTGCTTAGTTTGCTGTGACAGACGAAAATCATCTCATTAAATCCTTATACATACATGTTAGAAGTTGAGGATGTGCACAGTCGGTCTGGATGCTGTGCCAACATACAAGCACTTTCTTTCTCACTTTCTTCTCTCTTTGCTCAACAGTTGCTGTGATTTGTGTTGTTTTTCAAGGCAGTAGATCCAGACGAGATGGTTTGAAGTCTTTGTCTTGTACTGGAGGAGTCTTGCTTTTTGCTCTACTTGTGTTTTCATTGTAATCATTTTTATTTTTTCTGAATTTGTTGTACAATGGATTCAAAGAAACCTCCTGTGCCACGTTTATTGATTTTAGGCCAGTGGTTCGTAACCTTGTTGGAGCTACCGAACCCCACCAGTTTCATATGCACATTTACCGGTGTGTGAGTCCGTGTACCTTGACCCCCAAGGTGTTTTGACCTCCGTGGCAGAGGCTCCACCAAATCCCTAGGGTTCGATCGAACCCAGGTTAAGAACCACTGTTTTAGGCTCATAGTCAGTCTTGCAAAAGACTTACTGACCAGAGTTTGTTGTTCTGACTAGTGATGACTTGCAACAAGTCACTTGCAAGTCCTTGATTGAATCACACAGGAACTGGGCACCAGTTTTGATATGTTCGTTGTCCACTACAAAAAGGGTTTCGTTGTCAGCAACTGGACTTCTTCAAGGAGTTGAAAGACGTTTCATTCCTCAACTGAGGAACTTCATCAGTTTCTGGTTAATGTCTGAGGAAACTCTTGTAGTTCTACTCCTGTGGACCACTCCCTTCACCACTGGACAAAGGTGAGACAGAAACTACTCCTGATGATAATCAGGAGTATTGTGGTTAGAAGGGGAATTAAGGGTCTTTTAACTCCTAGGAAAAGTCCAGTTGCTGATAACTAAACCCTTCTTGGATATCATGACCTGGATGAAAGAGAATCTTCAGACTTTATTGTCCACTAATACACTTTGGGAACTCCGGTGGCAAAGTCACCTGTCTGAGCTTATTCCCTGTAGTCCGTCTTGGGCGCTTGTCCAAAGATTTGGGTCCTTAGTTCCTCAATGTTCTCAACCCGTGCCACCTCTCCCTCTGGTCCCGCCTCCACTTATACAGGGACATCTGATTATCTGAATTGCACTCACCTGCATCCGATGCAACAACACTCTTGTGCGTTCTTGGCCACTGCTGACCGCTGCCCTGGACCTAGGCCTGATAGCTTATTTTGTCCTCCAGCAATGCCTGTAGCTGCTGTTGATGATGCGATGTTGTTCATGTTCATGGCATGTTGCACAATGTTAGTTGGGCATTTGGGCTGGACTCTAGTTGTTCCTTTTTTTACAATATCAACATCAATGCTGTCAATCACATTTAGCCACCTTGAGTTCAAGTTTTTAGTTTTTGACTCTGGTTTCGTGAGTGATATGATAACGTGATAATAATGTGTCAAATCATTTTACACTAATTGGAATAGATTCTGATTGGACGTTTGGCATTGAATGATGGAACTGTCACAACATATTAAAATCACACCTCAGGAGTGCATTCCTTGTAGACAGGCCTCAACCACTCATCACCAACAGACATACTTATGTACACAGAGCAGACAGATGAAAGACAGAATTGCAGGGTCGACCATAATAATCGTCACCTTGGAACCACGGTTGTAATCCTCTGCTTCCTGCTACAAACACCCTGGAGGTGGGAAGTTGCTCTCTTTTCTTTAACATACAGACTTTTTCCATGTGCTCCTTAACCAGAAAATAATTTATACACTTAAGTGCATACTGTGCATTCTCACTATACCGCAAAACGCCCAGCTGAAGATCTTTCTATTTCTTCTCTCTGTGTGGGAGTGGGTTGTAGTTAATATGCAAAATTATTTATAATGTCACAGTCTAACATAACAGGAATTAGCAAGTGGCACCTAAATATACCTATTTTATGGTTTTTTACCCGTTAAACTAGTGGACTGTTGGAGAAAAGAAGCACAGATAACACATTTCTTATGTGTTTGCATTCAATTAGTAATAGAAGACAGCGCTGTTTCCTGAGCCATGGCTTCTTTTATAATGCACACCGCATTATAATGCGCATACAATAGAAGCTAATGCTTCTTGTAGTTGCGAGACCTGTTGCGGCTCACTATTGGTCCATATATAAGGCGCAACGGATTATAAGGCGCAGTGTCAGATTTTGGGAAAATTTAAAGCTACCATTTTATCAATTTGCCAATCATGAGCAGTGATGAAATTGGAGCTGTGTGGGTTTTTTTGGTTGTTTTCTTCAACACTGGCTGTTTAAATACTTGCCAGAGATCCTGAACACAGCCTAAGTACTGTCAAGACACTGCTCACGGAGCTACAAAGCGTTAAGCTATTTGAGACAGACTCTAATTGACGCTACAGTTCTCCAGCGTCCATTCCTCTGCTGCTGCTGGTTGCTCAGCTGAAGGGTAGTGGCTGGCAACAGGACAGTAGTTTTCTGGCCCACAAAGGAATAAATAAAACACTAGACAATGGACTCACTCAATATGGACTTTAACCTCCGGGCAATGTTCCAGCCATTCTAGCCACTTGCTCAAATGAAAATTAGAAGCAAGGAGATGAATTGTGAATTGTATATTTACTCAAGTTCTTCTGCGCAGATCAATAAACCAAATTCCCCGGGGTGACTAAGAACACGCTATGGAGTAAAAGGGATGAGTATGTGTTTATGTCTGTACATATAATTTACTTGTGTTACACTCATACTACCTTGTAAGAGCCAAAATGCTACCATTCACTTCTAATTTAGAAGACAGACCCTGAATCTGCACTGTTCCGTATGACAGCACTGCAAGGTAAGCCGGGTAAAAAAAAACAGCCCTCGCGCCGAGCCCTCACCGAGAACTAAATCAAAAGATATTGATGTTTTTTGCTGGCATTACATTCCAAGACCTTGTAAAAGTGGAAAAGTTGACGTATTAAGGTCATACAATCAATATTTCCCGAGGTTCCACAATTAGCAGATTAACTTGGATACCCAAATGAGCAATCCCTCAAGACCTGCACTATTGGCAAATAATAGCCAATAATTATGTGCTTTTTGCCCTTTGGTCAGCTACCAAGAGAAGGCATACGCCAACTGCTAACATGGTATAATGTGTCTCCTCCTGTTATCGCTCTCTGCCACAGGCAGAACACTTTTTAATAGCCCCCCCCTATCCTTCCATCGCAGGAGAGGGGGGAAAAACACCCTCCAATATATTACCACTATCGAAACAAAGCACAGGTTGCACTTGCCGCAACGTATGTGATGCAACCAGGCACAAATGAATTCCCCTGGTGTAGCGCTCTCATCTACCGCAGGCGGAAAATTCTTTCGATGAGTATGAGTCCTGGATTCATTGGTAGTTTCTATAATGAAGGAGTCCAAGGTACTGCAGGAAAAGCCTTGGGTGTAATGAGGGAATTGCTGTCGAAACTGGGATAGTGAGGTGATACGTCGGATGTGGTAGATTCCTAACAACTCAGGAGGTATTCAATTTGTCTGTGCATTTAGTGATGTATAATTCATCCCCATATTGTGTCCGGGCCTGCCGATACACAATCGCGCCCTTCAGATAATTTTGACCTGCAACTGTTTCATTTCAGATAATTCACACAGGGGTCCTGCAGGTGAAACTGACTCAGCTTTACTGAATTCTGTGTGGACCTCTTAGTGGAAACATTTCATTGTGCTAGTCCTTCATTTTCAGGGCGCTGCTCTTGTTGTTGGTGTGGTGTGTTGCAACAGCTGAGATGGAGCTGGATGGAGTTTGTCTTTATTTTAAGAGATTGCCCTTTTCAGTCCAAATTTTTATCACAACACAGCAAAAAGTTATGATGATGCAAAAACAGGACCTAGTGCTGACTTGTCTGGAAGTGCCAGTGTATCTATATAAGACCCTTAGAAGAAAGGATGCAATTGTGAGCCTTAAGAAAACACAATGCCCTCTGTGATATTCTTTTCAGATTAGTGGAACAGAAAAGCTTAATTTATGGTACAATGTCTTCGGGGGCAGTGGTGGACTAGTGGTTGAGGAGGCCAACTACGGTCCTCAAGGCTTCAGGGTCGAATCCACCAGCTGACATAGCAACGTACCGCACTTGCACTCACAACCAACAAGAAGTTGGTTGGCATTTTGTGGCCTAGTGGTTGAGGAAGCAAACATTGGTCTGCAAGGTCCCCGGTTTGAATCCCCCTAGCACCAAGTTACCGCTGAGGTGCCCTGAGTATGGTCCCCCCCACACATCATTTAACGCAGCCCCCGGCTCACTAATGTGATGGGTTAAATGAAGAGGCAAAATTTCCCAAAGGATACTCCAGAGGGATAATTAGAGTATTAAAAAAAGGAAAGAAAAGAAAGAAAAAGAAAAGAAGGCTGACAGTGTGGAGCTACCTGTGCTACCTGGCAGCTGAGAAGTGGATGAAGATGGATGAATTTGGATGATATTTTACCATTTAATTGAATATTGCAGTGGTTTTTATTTAGTTAGATAGTTTAGTTAAGTAATTATTGTGTTTATATCTTTTTATGTAATAAAATGCCTAATGCATATTAAGGGAATATCCTGCTTCAATTGTAAGGTTGGAGTTGAGGACGCGGAGGACAGGGTGAAATGGAAATTGTTGACTCGCTGTGGAAATCCCTGAAAACCCCCTGAAAAAGAAGATCCTGCTTCAATTGTAAAAGGACAATGTCCCACCACTACAAAATGGTGGACATTTATTCTGACCAGGGTGGGGCAAACTCTGGGGCGCATGGGTGAAAACAATACACCAAGATGCCATAATTCTGTCATAATATCAGAGTTTCTTTTCATTTGACCACTTGTTTTTGCAGAATGGTCCAACACTGAGTGCAAACTGATATAATTAAAATCAAGCTGTGCCACATCAAAGTAAGAGTTTCAATTTGGCTCCGGGTTGGTAAACAAAGACCAATACTGTGATGCTCTACCACCACATGACTGTTTCCACTGCCAATTTGATTTGTTGCCATTAACGTCTCGTTGATAATCAGAACTTGGCAGCAGCTCTGTGGTGAACTTAGGTTAGTCTGCGGCTGGATTGTCGGGGAGGAACTGATTCTCTTTCGGAAAACCCATCCACTAGGGGAGAACACAGTAAGAGAATAATGCATGGGACAAGACCTTGTTTCTATGGTAACAAAAAAAATCTAAAACAGGAGTTGAGGAAGATGGGGAGCAGGAGAAGGTGACTGAGGGTGTGGACAAATCGTCTTGGTGATATATCAACAAACAGGTCTACAGGTTTTAAGATGCCGCAAATGGAGTCCTGCTCTCCCGGCCTTCGTGCTAATTGCCACCAATTGTTTGCTGTGATCAACAACACATTATGAACCCATTGCTTTCTCTAAATCCGAACAGCATCAACACCTTTATGTATAATAAATACCAATGACCTGAGCTTACCCTCTGTTTTGAATAATGTCTTTTATGCTACGGTTTATTACTACAACCTTCAGAATTAATGTTGAGACCTTCTTCTTGCAAATGGCACAAATATATAACAGAGCCCAGCCCTGTTCTGCTTTAGCTGTCACCCACCGCAGCTCCAGGCTGCGTGTAAACAGAATATTTTAATAGTGGAAAATCTCAGGAGTGTGTGAATTACTAAGCAATGGAGAAAAGGCTTAATATGGAGGAACAAGCAGCCTGTGTCTGTGATAGAGATAACAATGGTGAAAACGCTGGGTACAAAGAAAAATATGAAAACATACTGACTTTTAATATTTCGTTCTCCCTCACGGTGCAGCGGTGACAATCCTCGCAGAGACATGTTTGTACATTTCTTTTGTTGTTTCGCTGATAGAACTTGGTCGCAAAAATATTCCATATACCCCCTTGAAGTAGTATCTTGCACTATTTTTACATAGTGTCAATGCAAACCCAAGACACCTGGTGTCTCCAGAACCAAAGAGGACATTGATGGGACTCCCCTTACCTTAGACAATCGTAGAACATGGTAAAACATCAAATGTTGTTGTTTCTTGAACCTTTGTCAACCATACATGCTACTTCACTAGAGGTACTACGAAGTAGGTGGGTAATACTCTGTGGGTATTAAACCTAGGACCATCTGTGAAAGCACATGCTTGTTACACTTGTTAAGGGGCAGTTGGTGGCCTAGTGGTTAAGGAAGCAGACTTGGGTCTGCAGGGTCCCTGGTTCGAATCCCCCTAACGCCAATTTGACATTGGGTTAAATACAGAGGTGACAATTTGTAGTGGATGACAAGGGGTTTGCTTATTCAATCATTCCTTTCCTTGTTCATTCATTCCTAAATCTTCATCTGCTTGTCTGTCAGACAGACAGGTTGTTTGTCAGGGTTGCGCCAGGGTTGCGCCACCCAAATTCCACTGCTCCATATTGTGGGCCTTCCCGTGGGTGTTGAGTCAACTTAAAGATATGTGCGTTGGGGCACGTTAGCCTAGTGTCATGACCACTAGGTCACCACTGCCGCCCCCAGTACAGTAGGTTACCACTAAATGAAATGGGGGGAAAAAATTGGACAAGTGATCATTGTTGAGTTCTTCTGCAGACATGCTGTGATCTGCCACAGAACCCCTGTCCCTCTGACACACCTGTCTCTCAGCCCGGATCACAAATAGGCAAATGTGAAAGTGCAGCATCATAGGGTAAAGCCAAGTCAGCACTATGTCTAAGCATTGAGGTATGAATTCCTGTTGACTCATCAGATGGTCGTATAAATGATCCTTCTGATGTTTTCCACAAAGATAGATGAATAGTTCAACGTCCTTGACCAAGGTCACAGTGAGACTGATGTATGGTGTAGGCGGGATTGTTACTCACCTGTCCATGAGAATTATGGAGGTGTTTAGGAGGAGGCCTGAGCCCTGCAATGCCCACATGGCTGTCACTGTGTTTTCTTTGTCGGCCTTTGGTATGTTTTATATATTTGTTGACTATGAACTATATTTACACACAAAGCTATGTATCTATCCGTCTGTCAGTCGGTCATTTTGGTGATATTTGATGCCTAGAATTTGTCCTCTAAGCATGTGGGTTAATTTCACAAATTCATTAAAGCAAATTTTTCACTAGATCACTTTTTATTTGTACGTACCACACATTATCTACAGCAGGGATATAAAAATAATTTTGTTTCATCATATGGTACAGATTGGACCCCTCAAGCACGCATATTTGGGACACAGGCCTTATGTTTGACACCACTGAACTGTTGCAATACCTGCAGTCTGTGAGGATGCTGCAGTTGCAGTAGCCACTCTCAAATAACATACAATAATCTTCATTGTACTCTATGTGTGTCTGTACAACAACTAATAGCAACAACAATTGTAAATGAGCAGAATGGGTCGTATAGAAAAATGCAGTTTTGATGTTGACTGCTAAAAAACTAGCAAATGACATTGAGTAATTATACAATTTACCTCATTTCTTTTAATAAACAGTACAAAAAAGTACTATATGACATTAAACATGAAAGTCATGTAAAAAGGAAAACCCCAAGTCTACGTCTGTCACAAGCCTAATGTCTTCTACATGGAGGACATGAAGCAGCCAGAGTCGTAAATGATGCAGTAATATTGCAAAAGGCAGCAGCAGTAATTTCCTGTGCCTTAGTAGTGCAGCATGGATGTAAAGTCTTTCTTTCCCTTCATGTTGTTGCCACAGCAGCTCATGACTTTGTTCATGACACCAGTCACCACAGGCTCTAAGAACATCCACAGCTTTGTGAAATATTCAAAGACCTCAGAATATGGACATGTCCCCCGTGACTTTTTTTAAAGGTTACTTAGACCAGACCAGTCTGGATTCTAGCACTGTTGACTCAATCCAGTTCCACTTTAGCCTTTCTTCTGTCTATTAATTTGACTATTTAGTTGTTTAGTTGTCTCCCAAAGTTGTCTATTTAGTTGTCTCCCAAAGTACTGTCATTGTCCTCGCCACCTGTAATACTGCTGAGTCATCATAAACCTTAGGTTCCAAGCCTCTGTGCACATTGCAGTTGTGTAGAGCAGAGAATCCTTACCTTTTTTTGCCAGGTGGTTTATATTTTGTATATTTTCACATTTTAGAAATCTTATGGCGCATGTTCAAACAAAAACGTGTGTATTTTTGGTTAAGTATATTTATCTATGGTGTATAAATAGTTGTAGCAACCTAGCGGTTTTAAGATCAAGATCTTGCTGCAATTTTTTTCAGTCGTACAACGATTTGCCATCTGGCCCAATCATCGGCCGGAGTTATGCAACACCAACCATGCAGTGTTAGAGGGGTTTCGACAAGCGATTATCACCTCACAATCGGTAGTGTGGAAATCAAACATGTTTGAAATCCTGCCTATTTGCCCACAATTTGCCGGTCCACCGTACCACAGTGCACATGGGTGAACATACAGTAGATACGGAGGAGAAACAAGTAAACAACATGGGAAATCTGTCAGAGACTGGACGGGCCCTGTTGCCTGGACAATTCCTGGACTATTCATGTCACTGTCGTCATTCAGCTGATGGAATGACACTAATCAAGAAATTTTTTTTGCCGAGCAATACTCTGGTGGGTCTCCTAGAAATCAACTGTGGCCACAAATATCCACATATATCCCAGTATCAGCTTCTTCTTCTGTGTGCATCACACATAGTTCTTATTTATTTTCACATGTCACAATTGTTTAAGACATTTTTGTCCAAAAATCTAAAAAACTCTCCTCTGTCTTGTTTTTATTGATATTACATTATATTACAACACATTGCCGAGGCTTTTACCTAAAGCAGTTCTTGCTGCAGATGCAAGATGTGTTGTATATCAGGGGTTTTTAAAGTGTGGGGCGGGCCCCACTGGGGGGGCGAGGTGCGATGCTGAGGGGGGATGCGTGTGACCCTGGGGAACATCCTTTTTTTTTTCCCCGTGCTACAATAAAGTGTAATTGCACATCCACTCCAGTAGTTGGCAGTGGCGCTCTTATTGCCCATTGAGTTGAACTATCTCTTTTTTTCTTTATGTTAATAAGGATACAATGTTATGCAGAGGTGTACGTATAACTATTTTATAGATAAATGCTATTATTTCTAGTTGCGGCGGAGAGTGGGAGGGATGGTGAGTCCAATCGATGATCTGATTGGATAATGGAAGAGATGATGGGGATGAATTAATTATTGAATAATTTGTTTAATAATGACTGTGTTAAACCTGGGCTCGTCTAGTTGAACCTGTGTATGTGACTTTAAAAGGTTGTAAAATCACTGATATTCTTATAATCTTAAAAATCCCTTTCAACTCCATTCTAGTGAAAAGAATATCCCATTGTTCTGACTGTAACTGTCTCATAGACAAACAAAGACATGATTTAATAAACAAATAGGAGGACAACTGGTGGAGGGAAACCATCTTACTGCACTCCAAGGTGCCACAAAACAGTGATTGGGATTCACCGATGTAGAGAGAGAGAGAATGGGAAGGGAGAGAGAATGGTTCCCTGTGGAACCCCTGGTGTCACTGATAACTTTGACCGCCGCACACAAAGACATGTACTGTGGTCTGCCATTCAGATAATCCAGGGCACCAGAGGGGCTTTCACCTGCTTCACCTTCAGCATTCAGCCCAAGAGAGCTGGTCTAATGGTATCTAATGCACTGGAGAAATAATAATAACACAATCCTCACTCGCCGGCATGTCCAGTTAGAACTGGACTTTGTCAAACGAGGAGATGATAGTGTTATCTACCCTAAAGTATTGATTGCAAATATTCTGAAATATAACCAACGGCAGAAGCTAATTTAGGATGAACTGTCAGCTTGATGTGATTAGTCACATGTGAGCGTTGTGCCGTTTTTCATTGAACTCAAAATAAGACAACTGTAATTAAAAGAGTCTAGTCTGATAATTGACTTGTCTATCAATGACAAAGGCATCACAACTTTGTAAATATATAATTATATACAATTATATTTAATTGTATATCATTATATATATATATTAGGGGTGTGCGATTCACTCACATAACGATCCGATTCATATCTCGATTCACAGGCTACGATCCGATTCAAGAACTATTCATAAAAAAAGTATTTCGTTCAGTTCGATCCGATTCGGCTCAGTCCAATCCAAAACGATTAATTTGCACACTCCTAATATATATATAGTGTATATTAGGGTTGTGACGATTCACTCACATAACGATCCGATTCATATCTCGATTCACAGGCTACGATCGGACCCAAGTCCACATCCTTAACCACTAGGCCACCAACTGCCCCCAAATTTAACATTTGAAACAAAGATAACTTCAAACTAATCAGTAATGTACTCTATGCATTGTTAATGTGATATATTATTGTATTGTAGCATTTGTAGAAATGCTATGATTTTTTTATTGTTATTTACTCGCCAAAATAGTACATGATGAATCATTAAAAAAAACAAAAACACCTTTTAAATGGACTTAGAGGTTTTCAATACTGCAACATTTTAGTCACAATAACGAGCCCAGTCCTGTTGTTGTTTATCGCCACCTATGTGTGAAAGCAGTAACAATCTCACACATGTAAAACAGTTTGCAATGGTCTTTTAGATCTCGATCAACTGTTATGCCATGAAACGTACGTCTGGTACAGCCCTAATTTAGCTGTTGTTAAATCCTACTCACTGCCTTGGCCATTATTGGAACTTTTTTTTCCATCGTATTTAACGTAAGAGAGTTCTACTGAGCCGAGGAAGAGTTCTCTGTTGAAGACAGTTCCTGGTTCTGTGCTCTTTGAAGACAGTTCCTAATTATCGTCTCTCTTTCCAGAGGTTTGTGTTTACAAAAAGATCTTTGTCGGCAGTGGTGTCCTCCTCTGAAACACCAGCTCGTGATAGTATTAACTGTCGTGGGACATTCCCGTCGAACACAGAGAAAAACGAAAACATCTGACACGTCCTAATTTACTGAATTCTACCAGGGAGTCGTGAGCCAAGAAAACTCAGGAGGGATGTGTGATCAGTTGCAAAAAAATAAACCGTTCAGAACAGAAAAATGTGCTACCAATCTTGGGCCAGCATCAGGCCCAGCGCTATTTTTTTTCATTATGAGTTTTTGCTCAGTCGGCTTCAACATCACGTAATCCTGACGACAATTAAACAGTAGTAAATAAAAAAAAACTTGACTCAGATGATTGAAACCTGGGATTCTCTTCTCTGTCCATCTGTACAGAGTAAGATCCAATCAGTGTGAAACACTGTTCTCTGTAGTCTGACTGCCACATATGGGACAGTTGGAGATGAATCTATTATGTCCCCATAATATTTGGCTGAGGTTCTACACCCAGTAGTTTGAGCGATTAACGAACACAAGGAATTGATTCTCTGGAAGGAAGGAAGGAAGGAGGGAAGGAAGGAAAGCAAACTCCTTGTCATTGTGTGGGGACGGTACCATGCTCAGTGGACCCCAGCAATAAATTGGCGGTAGGGGGATTCGAACCATGGACCTTACGGACCCAAGTCCGCTTCCGTAACCTTTAGGCCATGTACTGCCCCAATTTGCCCCAATTTGGTGAATCATTAATCCAATCTGTGGGGTTTGGGGTTTTTTTGTCTTCATGGCAACAATTTTGCTTGGATTGGATAAGAAACATTTTATAAAGTATCTGTAAACTACGAAAATCTGTCCTGTTTTGGACAGGTCACATGACAAAATCTGAACATAAGACCTCATGTGAAAGGTTGTATTGCTTCCTCCTTGTTTTACATTAAAATCTATAGGACAGATTTATTGGTCTAATAATTAGCCCAATGAGCACATAAACAATTCAATTGCTCAATTGCCTCAAATTGAATTATTATTTGATTATTTTAAGTGTATATTTATTGTATTCTTTGTTGCATCTGCTGCGAAACCGGTGCTTCTCATTGCCTCTCAATTTTATTTTTGATCACATTATCAAACACATGTGTTTTGATTTAGAAAAGTCCATCATCGTGATAACCTCAAAACAATGCTATGCAATGAGAGATTACATTACATACGAGTGTATTTAAGCAAAAGTATTATTTAAAATAAGCATTATTTGTTTAGACCTTGTTCTTGCTATTTATTTGGACAACCCAATCGTGATAATTGAAAAAAAAAATATATATATATATATATATTAATTGCCCAACCTGGAATTGGCTTTCCCATTATTTTTTTCTCAGAAGGAACTGGGTTAATTCCATTCTTCCACCTGTCAACAGAGCGGTCCTTTGTGTTTCCGTCAGGTCATAAGTGGAAATACCTCTTTGAATACCATGTGACTTAATACTCTGCCATGAACTTATCGGGTTTTTTTTAATATAACCAGACCCTAACGCTTCCAGGCTTCTGCTTTGACAACATCTCGTAGCATCTGCTCTGCCTCTGACACGAGCATCTTCGATTCCAGCACCTAATCTGCTCTCTTCTCACCTTAACCTCTCCGTGTGCAAATGTGTTTCGATTAAGTTGGATGATTTTGCATGCATTACTGGGAGTGATTTAGAGCTTTGTCAAAACGGGCTTATTTTTAATGATAGTAGCACAACAGCACGGCGCGGTGCATATTGTAAAATGTTTGCGGTTGAGGCCGCAAACTGCTAAAAGTTTACTTTCTACAGTCGGGGGCCAATCGTGCACCGTTTCCTCTTCCAGCTTATAGAAATCAGATAATGACTCAAAGTTATTTGGGTTTTAATGACCTAATCACTCGTCGTAGAACTTAATCAAGTGGAACCCACTCACACTAGCGATGTATGGCAATACTTCTCGGTTCGACTCGTCACGCTAACTGCTCTCCGACTTTCTTTGTTGAGTACTCCTGTGTGTTTTTAAACATCTGAGGAACTTCACAGTAGAACTCTAAACCTTGGTCTATTTCAAAGAGACACTTAATCAGCAAAAGTGGCCTGTGATTATTTTAAATTAAAAATGTTGTCTATATAAGGAGAGGTTGGCTCATCATTTTTAATTGCTCTAATTGCTCTCTCTGTTTGACTTCAGCTATTTCTCTGTGAAATTTGTCATCATTATTACGTGGATGAATGATTCATTGCACTCACCGGTGCTGCACTTCCCATACTCCTTGTTATTTCTGAGTAGTTTTCTTTTCTTTTTTTTCATTTTAAATCACTGCACCAGTTTCTGAAATGTTAATGGAAATGTTTGTTTTAATTGTCTTGGAATATTTCAACAATTACAGCCCCTGTGGGCAGCTCTGTAAAAGTGACCACATGGCAGACCACATAGTATATGGTTATACCTTAAACCTTTCTTTTTTCAAGGTACTTTTACTTTTTTTATTTCAGAAGCCCAATTTTTCATAAGACGAGCTGACAAAAACAAGAAAACCGCAAAAATAATTACATTCTTGGAAGCTCTGTGAAAGAAAACTGAAATGTATGAATATGCAAATTCAGTCGGAACAAAGAGATGGGTTAAGAAAGGCTGGCAAAAAAAGAAAAAAAAGGAGAGTGATTCAATCCTGGAGCCCTCAATACCAAAGCCCCAATGTTTTTTTTTTGTTTTTTTGTTTTTTGTAATCGCAGTTTTTTACAGGCTACTCTTTTGACAGGTTGACACATGGACCAAGTTTCTTTTAAAAAGAAAATAAATTAAAATAAAAGATTTATTTTAAAATATTTTTTAATTATCAAATTCCGGTTATACAACTATCCAAAAAGGATTTTTTATTTTTTATTTTAAGGGGGCTTTAGTAAGATACGAGGGAAGAGCAGAGAAAGACTAGAGACCAGATAACAAAAATACCATTTTGCAACTCTAAGAAGCTGAGATCCACACTGTACAGTCCTAGTTCAATCAGTAGCCTAAAGATTAACTACGATAAACATCAATAATATTATAAAAAAGAATAAACTTTACAGGAACTTGTTAAGTAAAGTGTGGAGAGACAGAGGAGTTCAAACCAAGGTTGTCATATGAATATTGTGTGCATTTGTCTATGGAAGGTGGGAAAGAGAGTGCTCAGTGCACCAAGGAAAATTCCCCCAGCGGTCTAGGCCTACAGCAGCATAGCTAAAGGCACACTGAGGTTTAATGGGATAATACTAGACATTTGTTATTGACAGAGATTTGCCATTTGGTAAATTGTATGAGAGAAGGAGGATTTTAAAGTCAATTTTAGTTTTTATTTATACGTAGCTAGTGAGAAGCTAGCGATAGAGTAGAGTAGTTTACTTTTCCACTCCCTGTTAGTCTATGGGCACGGGAAATTCCTTCAGTTTTATCAAGATTTATTTCATGAAATATTTATGCTATTCTTATAAATTTTTATGTTTTTCATACCTTTTGAAAGCCTTGATGTTTATGGCTGAATATAAGCACATTTGCTAAGATTTGTGAGAAGTAGAAAGTTTGAGGTTCCTCAGCTTTAGGCCAAGATTGACACCAGGATGGGATTCATAGAGAGGGCACAGTGAGAGAGTCACTTAAACACTGTCAAACCATGGCTTTTTTTATAGGATGTAATATTATACATGCTTATATTCACAAAATAAACAAAAAACCCTCAAGCCTCTCCTCGTGTATCTGAAAATATAACTTTCATTTATTCTCCTGTGGCCCTAATAAAAAAATATATATCTCTGTACGCCAATAACCAGAGCAGACGGCCTTTTGTTTTTGTTTCCTTTCTTGTGTTTTTTAACATCCTGGTCTCTGCTCATTTTTTTTTGCCTTCACGGGATAAATTATCAAGTATACCTGTCAAACCTGACCTGCGTGGACTAGCAAATCATTTTCTGACTCGCTTCCAGCACCTTTGACATTTTCAACCTCAAAGTGCAAGAACAAATTGAAAGCCTCAATTGAACGCGTGCCTCATCGACCCCTGGCTTTTTTCTATCATTGCTGATGATTGCGTTGCCATTTGAACCTCAGCTTCTTCCCTTTTGGCAACTCATTTGCCCTGTGTTACAGCCTCAATTCTCTGCCTGGCTTTAATAGAATTTAGTGTTTCATTTGCAGAGAGAATGTCCTTTGAGGGTATTTTCTTGCTGCTTTTCTCAATTACTTTATGGCAACACTTTGGAGGAATTTTGTGCGTGTGGTTGCATGATTCTGCCACTATGTGAGGCTGACATATTGATATATAACGCAGAAATTGACGATTGCTTATACTGTGGAAGTCCAACAACCTTTCATATATTGCATTTTTGCATATATCAATGCATATGTATACAGATAGGTGGATGGCTAATGGTGACTAGGATGGACAGGATCAGGAATAAGGTGATCAGAGCGACAGGACGGTTCAGAGAAAAGAGAAAAAGCTAGAGAAGACAGATTGAGATGGTTTGGACATGTTCAGAGGAGGGACAGTGGATACATTGGTAGAAGAATGATCCTAGAAATGGAGCTACCAGGTAGGAGACAAAGAAGATTGATGGCTACAGTGAGGGAGGACATGGAGGTAGTTGGAGTCAAAGTAGAGGATGCAAAGGACGAGATGGAAAATGCTGACTTGCTGCGGCAAACCCTAAAAAAAGGACAACCCCAAGAAGAAAAAGATGGATAGATAAAGACTAAAAAGACAAGGACTAAAAGGTATTGGCAATGTTTTAGAGCAACTCCGCAACCAAACCAAACCCCTCATGAACCTTCATCCATGTGGTGAGTCCAACAAAAAGACTCAACCACCCTAACTGGGATTGGATCCTGTCCAGGAGGTGTCCCTGTTTATTACTTGTCCTTATTGGTATTTTGTTCAAGTAGATCATTACTACAGAATTGTCTAAAAAACTAATCACAATTTTGTTGGCTTGGTATTTTAATTTTTTTTTCCCTTTTATTTTGAAACTATTTTCAGAATTTGAAGACTGTTGTCCTTTGGAATAGTTTCTGGGGTTTCAGGACTTTCAGAGCTATCGGTTTTGATGATGAGCAGAGAAATTAAGAATATTTGTTCCTCACCCAGTTGTGCCCCAGAGCTGTGTCACCTGAATTATAACCTTTTTTTTTTTCAATTTACTGGATAGTCTTTTGACTTTTTTGACAGATAGAAATATTTTTTTATTAAATAAAAATTTTTAAAAATAAAAATATTGGAACTTCTCAAATTATCTAAAAAACTCTCGCTGACACAATCCAGGTCTGAAGTCACAACTTCTCTCTCACAGATCTGAGGCAATCTGCCACTCAAGCTAGAAGGATAACCTTGGTGGACAGCTAGGACAGAAGTAGAACATGTCCAAAGTTTAGCCCTGATTACAGTTTTAGTGAAGGTGTCCCTGAACCAGAAGATTTATAAGAGAGTCTTTTGAAAAGGCCTGCTGTTTCTCTATAGAAAAAAAAATAAATGTGAAGGAGATGGTGTGAATCCTTGGCGTGAATAAGGAACTTGAAATACCTTCAGATTTTTTCCACTTGACAGATGCTAACGTATGAACATGTGTGCAAGGCTGTTTCTTTTCAACAGCCTGATGAAGAATTCATGTGATGTCATAGCAACCGGTGCGATTCCTTTCTCTCATTCTGTGTGAAAAGGGTGGTGATTCAAAAAAAAAAAAAACATTACTAAATTATAAACCTGTGAACGTTGGACAAAGAATATATGTGCAGAGCTTTTTATTCATCTTTATTCATCAAAGCTCCCTCACATACGTAGAGCCTTTGTTGGTTGATTATTAAACATGAACATTTTAATCAAAACAGTGTGTGGAAATGTGATATTGGAGTTTAAAGGACACCGACATTCAAACACTTGGACAGTTTGAAGGTTGTACTTTGCACCAATATTAATTTCCAGTACTCATCTATGCAGCTTATTTCCCCTGAATTAGTGTGATACCAGACTAAATGCATTCTACAATTAACGGTGTACAACATAAACACACTACTTCAATATAAGTAATGGAAAAATGACACTTATTTTTTTTTTTTTTTTTACCATTTTGTCTGAAACAGTCCTATGATTCTTTGTGCAGCATTTATTGTAAACAACAAATGTCCAATGTAGTGTTGGACAGAAGAACTTTCCAGAAACAATCTTGGGTTCATTCAGTCTCACAACAATAGTCAATACAAATGGGCACAGATAGAAACAGCTGCAGCATAAGAGTAAAAAAAACCTCTTTAATGAGAAAAAAAAAAAATTTCAGCATCGTCACAATGTAAGCGACTCTTCCCGTTTATGACATGAGAGACGATTCACAGGCAAATGTCCGAGAAATACTTACAAATACGATTAGTCCTGACATAGGACGTCTATAGAAACTCCACACGTTTAGTAAAAACAGCGCCTTGAACGGGAGAGAACGACTGGTTCTCCAGGACCATGAACTCTGCGAAGTTTGTCTGATTTCTTTTGCTGTTGTTGTTTTTTTTTTTTACCGAGTCTTTGAGAGAGAGAGTGAGACAGCTGCTGCTGCTGTTGTTGTTGTTCTGTTGTTGTTTCACTGAGTTCATTGTTGTTTTTCTTTACTTCTTTACGTGATAAAGTGTTAAAATCTCACCCCCCACCCTCACATGACTCCTTGCAGTCATTAAGAATCACAGTTTTCTATCCACACAAACATCCAGACCACGGACATTTACTGTAGCATTGATCATTGTTGTTGTCCCTTTAAGATGACATCATTAATCACGTGCCGGTCAAAGCGTCAGTAGAACTAGACTGAGTACCTCATGAGGAAGTCCAGCGTATTTGCAGAGAAATCGGCTTTGCAGCATTGGAAAAAAAACAGATTCCGATACGTTCCTTTGCTAATATCGGTGGATCGATACATCGGCCACTCCTACTTCCTGCCATAATCTGCAAATATGAAGTGACTTTTGACAACCCACCTTTTTAACTCTATAATTTTCTGCGATTTCTGTAAGAGATGTTGTCACATTTGCGTGGTATTTGTGTGGTTAGAGTCAACTATCACAGAGCAGGTATTTAAATATGTCTTTTAACTGCGACTGACAGTCTTGTCACAGAAGAGTTTCTTTCTTCGCGCTCCTTCCAAACACAAATGCAATTAAACTCGCTGCTGTGTTGGTCGGAATGAGTTCTATAAATACGCGGCGATAATGGACTTATCTCTCAGCAGCATGTGCTGTTGGAACGTCATTAGTCATTCTGTTGGGGGGGTTTGAAAACTCACAATCAGCCCCCCCCAAATAAAAAAGTCCTGAATAACAAGACAATCTTGAAAAATTCTGTGATGGACATTCCTGGACGTTGTCCCTCTCACCTACGTCTGGTCCGCAGCCGTAAAGGTGGACGGTAACGTGACAAAGACGGAGAGAGTTCATTGTTACGCTGAATACCACTGATTGTAATGTGTTACAGTCACGTTGTTTATTCTAATCCAGATCTTTCTTCTCTCCTCCCCTCCCACTATCTCACCACCCTCCCCCCATTTCCTTCCACTTTGTAGCTGCCCTGCAGGTGTCAATATCTCTCAGTAAAGTGGAGTTAAGTGTTGGAGAGTCCAAGTTTTTCATCTGCACAGGTAAAGTCACATTTTATTTTTCTTTAGAATAACTTGCAAATGAATGCAACTTAAAGCTTGTATATGTTTTTATTTTTATTTTTTATATATATTAAACTATTGTTAGGGTTTCTGATACCCAATAGCTAGGAAGGGTGGTCTCTAACTAGAGTAGAGATTAGTCCAGAAGGAGGGGGAAATGAGTAAGACTTGCTATGATTGGAGGTTCTCTCTGAAACAGGGTCTACAGGAGTGTTTTGATAAAATGATAGTTACAGATGGACAGAGGGGTGAGTTGATAGGTAGGGAAGGTAGATAAGTAGACTGGTGGATAGATAGATAGATGGACAGAAAGAAATATGGGTGGGTGGATGGATGGATGGATAGATTGTTAGCTAGATAGATAAATGGGCAAAAACACAAGACAAATATAGATATATAGATAGATAGATGGAGACAGACAGATAGAAGGGTAGGTAGATAGATAGATAGATAGATAGATAGATAGATAGATAGATAGGTAGATAGAAAGGTAGATAGATAGGTAGGTAGGTAGATAAATAGATAGATAGGTAGGTAGGTAGATAGATAGATAGATAGAAAGGTAAGTAGATAGATAGATAGATAGGTAGATAGATAGAAAGGTAGATAGATTGATAGCTAGATAGATAGATAGATAGATCGAAAGGTAGGTAGGTAGATAAATAGATAGATAGCTAGAAAGGTAGGTAGATAGATAGAGAGATAGAAAGGTAAGTAGATAGATAGGTAGATAGATAGAAAGGTAGATAGATAGATAGAAAGGTAGGTAGATAGATAGATAGGTAGATAGATAGGTAGATAGATAGATAGGTAGATAGATAGATAGATAGATAGATAGATAGATAGATAGATAGATAGATAGATAGATAGATAGGTAGGTAGATAGATAGATAGATAGATAGATAAGATGAGCTGATCGTAGAACATGATCATGGTCTTAACGAGGAGCAGGGCAGCCAGTTGGTTTAGGTAAAACACGGTATTGAATTTCTATCTTAATGTCTAAAATATATGTTTGTATCACAAATGCAAACACAAGTACAAAGACTAACTGAGTCAAACCAACACTAGCCATTGGTTAACCAGTCCTGTGACCAAGTGAAGGTGTCCCACCTCTGTGCTGTGGGTCCATCCCTCTTCTCATCATTCATTGTGCACACTGTCCACAATGGGACACCGTTGCCCGCGGGGCAGTGGGTTAGAAAAACACTCAAGCAGCCTGGCCTACCTCCTGCTGTCTGCCTCTGCTCTCCTGCCAACGCGGCCAGCATGGTGCTAACAGCCACCAGTAAACGTACGCACTAGGGGGAGCTCAAGGGTGGCATTGGATTCCCAAGACACACAGAAAAAGACAGAGAATTAGACTGATTCACCAGTGACATGTGAATCGTAAAAGTCGTTTTTATTATGTATTATTTATTTATTATTCAAATGAGCCAACCCACCTTCTAAGATGGGCGGCCAATTATTATGTTTTTACGTTAGAGGCATTCAATTACAAAGAGGAATAGAAAAAGAAAAACCTGTCTCATGGACACAAATGAATTAAGAGCTTTTTACCTAAATGAAATCTGGACTTTGAAAAGAAATCAGTGTGGTGGGAAAAAAAGGAAGGAAGATTGAGTCCATGTAGTTTCATATGAAGAAAGAGGAATAAATATGTGGTATTATTGAAACATCCTCACTGGCATATAGTTGAGATGTTCCTGACTGAAAGGAATAAATCCATAAACCAACACCAGGTACCATCACGAGGCCACAGACAAACAACTAAACTATATTGAGAAACTACCATTAACCTAAGCCTATGTGATTTTAGACTGTTGGAATAAACCAAATAAATGGAAAAGAAAAAAAAAAGCTCAAGGCACAACCATGGTTGTATGAAATTCTCAAATATATTACATATTAAAAACAAATATAAAACATATAGATCAGGTATTGTTTCTTTTTATTATTATTTACATGATACAAACAATGAAACGTTTGTAATGAAAACACTGTAAACTAGGGGTGGCACGATACATGAAAAAAAAAAAAACGTGTTCGGTTCGCTTGTCACGGTTCGGTATGGGAACATT
>JAFBJS010010423.1:0-19837 GCA_016785265.1 Paraplagusia blochii | reverse complement strand
ATGTCAATAGTGACGATCAGTGATGACTAGGGGTGTGCAAATTAATCGTTTTGGATCGAACTGAACCAGATTGGATCGAACTGGATCGATCTTTTAATATTTTTTTATGAATCGTTCTTGAATCGGATCGTAGCCTGTGAATCGAGATATGAATCGGATCGTTATGTGAATGAATTATCACACCCGTGACAATCGTTTTGGATCGGTTTGGATCAAACTGAACCAAATCCGATTGAACTGGATCGAACATTTAATATTTTTTTATGAATCGTTCCTGAATCGGATTGTTACGGGAGTGAATAATCACACCCCTAATATACACTATATATATATTAGGGGTGTGCAAATTAATCATTTTGGAACGGTTTGGATCGATTGTTTTATATTTTTTTATGAATCGTTCCTGAATCGAATTGTAGCCTGTGAATCGAGATATGAATTGGATTATGTGAGTGAATCATCACACCCCTATTATACACTATAGTACAGTATATATATATATATATATATATATATATATATATATTTTTTTAGGAGTGTGCAAGTTAATCGTTTTGGATCGGTTTTGATCGTACTGGATCGATTGTTTTATATTTTTTTATGACTCGTTCCTGAATCGGATCGTAGCCTGTGAATCGAGATATGAATTGGATCGTTATGTGAGTGAATCATCACACCCCTAATATACACTATATTACAGTATATATATATAAATTTTAGGGGTGGGCTAATTAATTGTTTTGGATCGGTTTGGATCGAACTGGATTGATTGTTTATTTTTTTTTTTTATGAATCGGATCGTAGCCTGTAAATCGAGATATGATTCGGATCGTTATGTGAGTGAATCGTCACACCCCTAATGATGACCCTCTGTTATCAGATCTATCTAATCTGTCACGTGCAGTTAAACTGCACATATTCCAGTTTAGGAAAATGAAGACAGAGACGATCCAGTCATTCTCACAGGAATGAAAGGAAACCAATGGTTTCATGGCTGTTTTTTTTTTTTTTTTTTTATAAATGTGCTGATGTGAAAACCTGTGGAGAAACTGGGATTGCAAGTTTCTCTCATCACTTTTCTCACACTTTTTTTCCTCCGTCCTTGCATGATTCCACCTTTTGCCCCTGTTTGTTAGTTTACATGTGTCCATCCTTTCTCCATCTGCCCCAAAGGCAAATACCAGCTGCTGGAGAACAACAACCTACAGATACAGTACGTGACCAAGGCAGATGAGGGCGTGTATCGCTGTGAGGCCAGCGTGGAGGCCCGGGGGGAAATTGACTTTGTGGACATTGCCGTGTTGGTCAACGGTGAGTAAATGTTCTTGTTCTCACGGTTCGTGTTGATGAACATGTTAATGTTCTTTTTGATGAAAATGTGGGTAAAAAAGAATTGTAAACTCTGACCTTTGAGCTCGAAAACTGGTCGGGTTTAGTTTTTTGAAGACATTTCACTTCTCATCTATTTAACAATTCCAGTTATGCTTTTATCAGGTGCTTTAATACAAAGGGATTTACAAGATGAGGATTACTAATCAGATTAAGGAACTCAGAAACCTTTAGATTAGGGAATGTTAGAGGGCAAATTGGAAGATTATGGGTAGAGGAGGACAGGAGGAGGCTGGGACAGGAGGATCTTTTGAAACTCGCTTGAAAAGTTCCTTTAAGACTGGGAGGGATGTGCCCTGATCTTGTGCAGTCTCCACAACCTGGACCCAACCTAGTGCAGGTTGCTGGTTCAGCCAGATGACATTTGGACATTGACGAGCAGAGACATTGTGAGGCAACGTAACGCAACGTGGAGTGGCTTCACACCTGGAAGAGAGAGGGTGATTGTAGTGAACAATGGCGGTCACTACGTTTAATTCCAAATGGAGAAAAACCAAGGTTAAGGTCTGAATGCTGACGTTGAAGACAGATGGCAGGTTGTGTTGCCCTTGGAGTCTGTGGTGTCGTCTGAAAAAGAGTTGAGTCATCTGGTAAGAGCCGTCGGGTGGATGAAAGATGGCGTCTTAATCCACCTCCTGTGTTGAGCGATGGTGTGTCCAGGTTGACAAAGTTCAATCCTTTTCAAACCACCTGTCTTCTCATCTGTCAAGGAGATGAACAGTTTCATCCTCCCGGGTCTGTCCTTAGTCCTTGAGGTGAGGATGAACAGCTGAGAGGGTTTGGTTCTTCTGTGGCTGTTTGGTCTCTGATGAACAGGTCACTGCCGTAACAACATTATCTCCTATCCTTAGGATGATCAGGTTTCTGTGTTTTCTTTTTTTATTATTATTGATGGATTTTGTGAAGAACCCGTTGGAGGAGCCACAGGTGTGTGGGGCCCGTCTAGAGTGTGATTGTTTCCTCATCTCATTCTCAGTAGTCAATTAGACCTGAAGAGGCTTCTTTGATGAAGGGGTGAAACATCCTGTCCTGATGTAACTGCTTTGGTTGAGATGAACAAGAAACGTAGGGAAACGTTATCAAATTTCCCAGGAGAACGCACAAATCAAAAGGCATTATTTTTGTAAAGGGTCAGTTCATACGTCACTACAGTTTCATGAGGTTGTGGATCTACGTTATCTTGGGATGAAGTTATTTTGTTTATTCCATTCATATCACTGACAATGACTCTGTCGTAAGTATTTTCTACGTTATTTTTTGCTCAAAAAGGTGTTAGCAGCGGTGGCTTAGTGGTTAAGGGAGCGGATTTGGGTTGAAGGTTTCAGGTTCGAATCCAAAGCACCATCCTAACAAACATAACTTCCAGTGGACTCCAGTAGACCAACCACAGTCAAAGCTAACAGAATGATGGAGTGTGATTTGGGTGGCAGTCGTGGAGACTCCTGCCCTTGCTAACCACAAATTAAAACCAAAAAAAAATTAGAATTATATGAATTCCTAGGGAGAATCCTTCCGGAAATGATGCCTTTGCATCATCACCATAGTGAGCAGGTGGGTGGGGGGAGCAATGTGTGGGAGACCATGCTCAGAGGTATCTTAGCAGCAGGGGGATTTGAACCAAGGCCCTTGCGGAACTTAAGTCCGCTTCCTTAACCATTAGGCCACCAACTGCCCCTCATAACTTCCTGTGGACTCACCACCCACAGATAGGCTCACTATATGGTGCGATTTGATTCAGGTGGCACCAGCTGCCCTTGCAACCCGGCAACGGACGGGAAGATGAATGAATTCATGTATTGTTATACGGTTTGTCCTCTTCTGGACCTCGGTGTCTCAAAGATTGGTCCAGTGACTGAATTCTGATTCGTTTCAGGTCATGATTGTCTCGTAGCACTTGAGCAACCGCAATGCCATCATTGCACATGTAATTCTCTGCCTCTTAATCTAAAAGCAGAGCAGCCCTTTGCCCACTTACCTCACATCGGAGAAGGATCCAATAAGCCTGCTCAATGAGGCACGGCGTGTTATTGCAGTGACAGGACAGTCGGGCCGGTGAGACTGCACGGAGCAGGGAGCACTTTGAGACGGGCCTGGAGTTAGAGCTCCTTCGCACTGCAGAGAAGAGCTGATGACCTCAGACTGCAGGAATAGGCCACTTGATGGTGTCATTAGATTTTTTTTTTTTTTTTTTTTTTTTTAGTTTTCTGAGCCAACTTTTAAAAAGTTCAACTACATTTTTTAACTCTGGATCTAAGAGGAAAGTGTTTTTCTGTGTGTTAGAGTCTGTGCTTGTTTTGTAACTACAGTGAATAGTTGTGATTTCCATCTAAAGGAAATAATTGGTTTTATTCACAGCATTTTCACTTGGGATCTTTTTTTTTTTGAGTCCGACAAAAGACTCTCTTTTTGTTTTTTTTTTAATGAAAATAACCCAAAGTTTTAATAGGACAGATGAGACTTGAAAATTACACCACTTTACTTGGCTTTCAACGGCAACTTTTGGAATTGACATTTTTCAGCATTAATCGTACCATCAGTTGGATTAGTCAGGAGTAAAAGCTAGAATTAGTCACAAACATTTACAGGATGTTTTGTGTCTTTTTGAATCTTTTTTGATCCATTGTTCAGGTATATTAAGATATGATCATAATAGAAAAACAGTAATAGAAAGAAATATATATATGTATATATATATATATATATATATATTCAGTACATATTAACACCAATAAGATGGTTATGAAAAGAGAAATATAGGAAATGTAATTTACTGAGTAGGAAAAATATATATCAACACAATATGAATAAGGTAAAAGTTGATTTAAAGGTTTTATGCATCTTATAATGATATGATTCATGGTTTATTGTAATAAATCATGATTTTAATGTGAAAAAAAAATCATGTATTTCTGAAAAGGCATTTTTTTTTAAGTATAACACTGATAAAAATGGGCCTTCATTTTTCACACGTTCATAATCGTGACCATAAAATAGTTTTCGACCTAAATGACTTAGAGCTTTAACAACAACAACATTGTTGTCTTGTTTTTGTCTCTTCTCTTCTTTGAGTCAGGATCACCCAGCCAGGTTTTTAGCAGCAGCGTGTCCTGCTGGTGTTCCAACACAGCACGTCAGTTGAAGACTTGGTTCTGCCTACTTTAGTATCTTCCCAGCGGGGATTTCTTTATTCATGTACAACAACATTACATCTGAAAGCGTGGCTCAAACAGCTGGAGCTGTGTGTTTTCCTCCTCCAATAAAGATGTAAATATTCATTGGATATTTGATAGGGGAGCAGTTGTTGGCAAATATATTGCACTGACTCGCCTACACTCCATTGAGTCGGCGAAGATGAAGCTAACGACTTGTCACCAAAACAGCTTGTATGCACATCACTAATGAAGTCATTAGAAAAGCATTTTTGAGAAAAAGTTGTTTTTTTTTCTACCAAAGACTTGACTTTGTTTTTTGAATTTGATGAAAATAATCATATATTATTTAAATAAATTGATAAGTCATCATTTCATGGTTTAATTTCATCCAAATGTAACAAATCTCATCAAAAATGATCATTTTTAATATAATTTAATATAAGGAATACAGTATTATGGCATTTCAAAATATATATAAAACAACCCAGGTTAGGGTTTTAAGGAAGGTAAGGAAAGCAAACTCCTTGTCATTGTGATTGGACAGAAATTGGACCAAAGGGAACAGTGGGCAGCTGTGAGTGCAGTTGGTGGATTCGAACCCGCAGCCCTTCGGACCACAATCCAGCTCCTTAACCATTAACTATTGATCAAATACGATCTAAAAGTATTGAAAATGTAATATCTAAGCCACTTTTTATTAAATCTTAACGATTTTCTGATTTTAATCTAAAGCCACACATTGGCTCCTCCCCTGGTTCTTCCAATTAAAACAAAAAAAAATGCTGATAACTCACATTAACAAAAAAAAAAAAAAAATCTCTTTTTTTGGGTAGCAGGTAAAATGCTACCCAAAAAAAAAAGAGCAGGTAAAATGTATCCCCAAAAAATCATTCATGGCGGTTTTTATAAAACTCCATTGAAAGATATTGGCAGAAGTTTTTTTTTTTTTTTATTCATTTAAATCAACACTCATACTTCATAAAAATTCCTAGAATGTTATTTCCTTTTTGCCAAAAGCCTCTTTCTGCTTCTTCTTTTGAAGTCCTTCATCTTGGCAGTGTGCCTGTTGATTTCGACAGGTTCACTTACGTAGGAGTTTCCAGCCGTGGGATGACGAACAGCAGAGAAAAGAGATCTATTGGCATAGAAATCAATAGTTATCGTGTCAGGACGATGCTTTTTGCTCTCAATCACACACCGTTGTAAGTCAAAGAAGCCTCTGTCTTTGACTGCTGTTGCTGAGGGCATTTTAATCCCCGAAAATCCTGCTCCGCCTTGATGTGTGACGCTCATTACTGGCTCTGTTTACTGACGTTTGCTGAACGTACTCAAAAAAATGAAATATGTATTTTTGGGCTGGATGTCAAATTTTAGGGTTTTGTTTTTCTTTCTTTTTTTTTTTTGTTTTTTAGTCCTGTCAAATCTGTATGGCAGAATTTGCTAACACATTGACAGCATTTTAGTTTTTTTGTTACTTTAGCCCATGATATAATATTCCAATATAATATATATATTTCTTCCTCCGAGAACTTTCCTTCATGGAACACAGAATCTTGAGATGTGCCACTTAATTTAGATTTATTGCCTTTCATAAAATGCAGGCTCTCAGGAACAATGTGTCTAAATCGTCTGCAGTTGAAATGCCAATGAACTGATTTTCATCTGGGCAAAGCGGGGACACGTCTGCCTTTATGCATGAGGACTTTAAAGGCGCAGGACTTTAAAAGACCAGACGGATTCTTCCTCGGTCAGAGACTAAGGACAGCAGTGTTTTCTTAATTTTTTTGTTCCGGGAAGCCACACTCTGAAAGTCGCAAACCTTTTCAGAACAAAAGAAATTATTCAGAAATCATTGAACATTATTGAACATTGATGAGTTGAAATTCCAATTTAATTCTTCACCCAGAATGATGATATCTGAAGAACTTTTATTACTCATGCTCTGAACAATAACAGTAAATGAACCAACTCTAATCACCCCAACCACCGGGCTGCGGTGCTTAACTTACACAATTTCCATTCTATCTATTATTTGGCACTGAAGGGTGTTTTATTTTGAAAAATAACCAGATCCCCTCATATTGGTGTATTCAGACCAGGTCTAATTGGTTACAAAATTGGCAAATCACTGCCTCCTTGTCTCGTAACATTCTCTTGTCTGATGGAGGACGTCCACACGGTAGTGACTCTTTAATGAAGCGGTGACTTCTTTAAAACTGCTACGGTCCTTAGAGGAGAAGGGTTCTCCATTAAAGACAAACATGATTAAGTGATAATCATCTATGTATGTTGATGAGGTGGCAACGTTGATTATTTTCCCACCATAAAATACCAGTTTTAAATTAAACGCTTCATTCTCAATTAGGGGTATTCATTAGGGCTGGGTTAAAAAAATCGATTTATCGATTTTAATCGATTTTTTTGTTAATAAGACGATATCGATTCATAAATCCAAAAACCGATCTTTTTTTTTTCCTTCTTTTCCCAACAACTTTACGTGAACTCCTGCACCACAGGTGATTACGTATTTACATGGTTACGTTGGTTGGTTTTAAGCTTTGATTCTTCTGAGAATAACGTTGGTACCGAACTATAATTGATATGACAAAAACTGAATCGAAAACCGAACGAATCGTGAATTGAATCGAATCGAACCCTTGTGAATCGAATCGATTTAGAAAATTTGAATTAATACCCACCCCTAGTATTTATCCACTACACTTTAAAGACCATTCCGTGCACAAATATGTTGGGGACACTTGTCTACAATGGTGTCGAATATTTATGCCATAACATATTAAAACATGTTACTGCTGTTTGTAGTGTGTAGGAAAAGTATTTTGATCTTATCAAGTTAAGACAGTTTGCTGCAAAGATTTAATAAAATGCTTCTCAGGCCATGTGAGATGACTCAGCTGGTCACGTCTGGCCCCCATGCCTTGTGTTTTGACATGCACTCTAGAGCATGCATGGTCAACCTGGTCCAGAAAGTGCCACTCTGGCTTTAGGTTTTGGTTTGAACACACAGTTGGTTAAGTTGGTTAAAACCATCAACTCAGCTGTGCTACTACTTGGTGAATGGCTCCTTCTGGACCAGGATGTCCATGCCTGCTCTACAGGATGGGACCTTACATGTTGTAGGACACATAGTGTCCTGCCAAGGACACAAAATCAATGGTTCCAGTTCTTCGTCCCCCAAAGTGAATTCTTAAACCCTATTATATGGAGGGTAGATGTTTTATCCCCACTGAGTTCTGGTCTATAAGACGTGGTTTTTATCTTGAACATGTCCACAAGGTGGTAACCAGGTTGTAACAGGGCTGTAACAAGGTTTTTACAAGACTGTAAAGGCCGGTGTCCTTTACTGGCTGCTCGGCAGCTGATTCAGCCACAGATACTGTAGCCTCGTTGCCGGCGGTGACATCAGCCGAGATCACAAAAGCGACGACTGAATCAAACGCCACTGTATGGGGCGTCCACGCTGGGGCGTCCACGGCGAGTGCAGTCACAGTCGGGGGAGAGTCGTCGAGTCGAGACATCTGATAAACATGTTGTCATAAAGATGTCAGTCAATGTCATTGCTGCGGAGAACAGAGAAAAGACGGCGCTTCTGCTCCTTTTACTTCCTTTGTGCTAAATGACAGGCTGTCAACCCCCAGCTGATTGGATGACTGTGAGCCTTCAGTCTGTGCTGCTGATAAAGTCGTCATGACATTTGCTTCACCGGGATGCAACATTTAGCACATTATCAATTATGTATAGTTGGTACACATGTAAATTAGAGCTTTGAGCCAATCAATGTTTAGGAACTTTTTTTTTTTTTTTTTTTACAGTTCTACATTTTTCTCATGTTCCTCTATGCTGAGGAAGCTAAGGGAATAAAGGAATACCCACTCTAGTGCTTAAGTAGATTTATTCCGATAAACTTCCAAAGCACTGTAGTGTTTATTTGTTTACCGGGGGTTGAATGTGAGTTGAATGCCTACAAGTGGATAATAATGATGCCTTGCCAAAACTTTCTCTGCCAAAAAGTGTCACACACCACTGGCAACACATTACTAGCACAATACTGCAGGCAGCTGTTTGTTAAGGATGGGTTTGATGCTATGTTTTTAGGAACAAATTTCTACATTTAAGTACATTTAATGACAATTATGTTGTCTGTACATAATATGAAATCTTTATACACTGGGGCCTGAGGATACTAATTACTCTAGAACAGTTTTTTAAAAAGTGAGTAAGCAACTTTTTCTGGATTTCTTCCTGATTGGGTTACAACTGGCTCTCCGCCTTATTGTAAACTTCGTCCTCTGTCTCACTCCCTGAGTTAGAAAAAAAAAAGAACATCCAAGGTGGTCAATTTATTCTTCCAAACAGACGGACCCTCGTGGGGACACTGCCGTGTAATTGGCTGCAAACGAGTGAAACTTCTGATTGGCTGGTGACGGAGTGACGTAGCGAAATTACGCTCACAAATCTGGTCGGCGTAAAAGACCAGTCTCAAAAATACAAATTGGCCTGCACGTAGTTTCACAAATTAAAAGCATGATTTGCTAGGCGTAGTTTCACAAATTAAAAGCACGATTTGCATGCGCATAGTTTCACAAATTAAAAGCACGATTTGCATGCGCGTACCACAATTCACAACCGATTTGGAATAATTCACTAACGTATTTTAACGTGTGAACTTTACGTGGTAACTTTGAATTAATGGAATTGAACCTGGAACCCTCTGGACCGGGGATTCCAGGTTCTGTTGTAAACTGATTTCCTAACTTTTACTTTACTTTGTGGAAAAGAATACACTTGTATCTTGAATCTCCACTGTATGTAAATAGGAATATATTTCCTTTATTTACACTTTCTATCCAATCAGTAATACATATATGAAGGCAGCAGCTGGTTTCAGAGATGTTGTGGTCGGCCTCCTCAAAACTATCTTATCTAACTTCATGTGTTTATTACAGACGCCTGCTGTCCATCAAGACAGAAAGTTATTACTTCCAGGGTGATATGTCTCGTACCTGACTGTGTTTAATCTCCTCTGTTTTTTTTTTTTTTGGATTTTCAGTCCCACCTGTGTTGACAGTTCACCAGCAGTCCTTCAACGCCACAGCTGACTACCAGGAATCTGTCACATTCACATGCGTCACCTCTGGATCTCCTGACCCTGTCGTCACATGGCACAGGTACCTGTACTCTGTGGATATATATATATATATATACATATAAAGCTATATAAATACATACTATTAATGAATTCAAACATAGATATAAAGTATATTGATAATGTGAAATAACAAAATTTTGAAAACTTTTTTTTATATTTTTCGCAAAATGTGTCAATGTCGAAAGTGTTGATCAAACTCTGGCCCGGGGTCCAAATCTGGGACACAGTGTAATTATATCTGGCCCGCCATCATAAAATCAAATAAGTACTATAGTTGGCCCACCAGTATGTAGATATACTGTCAATATTTTTTTTTGTTGAAAATGATCTCGAAAGACTAAGAACAGACCGAATAAGAAACAAAAACCACTGATATGTGAATTATTTCTCATGTGTTTAAAACATTACGCTTAGACTGTTGTAGATTCAATGTTTCCATATGAAAAAAAACAATATTAATATGTGGAGAGGAAGGAAGGATAAACAAATAAGGAAAAAGAAGAGATAAACGTGCACGTTAATGGCCGGTAATTTTTTCAATAAATATTGAGTTTAGTCCGTGACTTCATGCCTGTTTTTTTAATTCTGGTTCACGGTGAAATTGAGTTTGACACCCCGGTCTACAGGTTGGAGGAGAAGTGTGAGATACTGCATTTAGATGATGGAAAGGTAGAGAAAGGGAAAGAAATTAAGGGAAATTAGGAAAATGACGGATAAAATGACCGAGCAAAAATCAGCGTCAGGAAGACGGCGCACCTGTGGGTTAGGGTTTACACTGTAAACATTCATCAACATTTTTTACATGCTTTGAGGGCAACTATTGAAGCAACTTTTGCAAAAGAACTGTGTCTCCCACAGATGTATGAAAGGTCTCAGTGTCCACTTCCTGCAAGTCACATAACAACAAGAGAAAAATGCATGAGTGGAGGACAGACACTGTCCAAGCCGTGTTGACTAATGTGGTGACAGGCATGATTAAATGCAACTTCACAAGGATTATTAGCGAGTCTCTGTGAGACGTTTCTTTGAAAACGTTTCCCTCAGTGCACTCCTGTTATCGTGACAGAAAACTGAGTTGCATAACAAAGTGATAAATAAAATAAGGAACGTGTCCATCCTCAGCAAATTGCTTTATGATTCAAGTAAATCACATCAGGCTGTAATTATACGTCTAGGATGAGAGGGACTTGATGAGGAAAGTTGAGCAACTTTGATTAAAATAAAAAAAAGAGTCTCAGATGAGGTAGCAACGGAATAAATACAGAGCCTTTAATTGTACAATTATAACCCTCCTCAGTGGAGCTGTTTAAATGTTTAGGACTAAATTAAATTGGATGGTGGAACACAGTTGTTATCTGCCACTGCCTTCTACATGATATACCCCCGAATCACTCCCTTAGAAATGCTGATGTCAACACATTGGATTTGTTACAAAACGCATGCCCAGGGCTACGTCAGATAAGTATAAGTAATAAGTTTCACTGCCACGTGATAGAACTTACTGCTCGTTTTTGACTCTGATGGAAAAATTCACACTTACTGCCCTGGTGTTGCTTATATCTCGAGTATTAAATAAAATAGGACGGTATCACAAGCCAAAACTGCACATGTCAAAACCACATGTCATTGTCAACCTATAATCTTTCTTTTTTTGTGCTTTTAAACCACCTATAAAAGCCCCAACTTGCTAAAAAAAAAAAAGGTTTCTGACTACACTGTTACTATATGTCGTGGACTTTATGTTCGATCTTCACTCAAAGCAAGAAGATAAGAAGCCAGGGCCGTAGATACCAGTATTGAAGTGGGGCTGTGTTAAACATCTGGAGCAGTAGGGGGCAGTGGGTGTCTTTTTTTTTTTTCTTATTTCTCTAATCATTACCACTGCATGTTGCATCATGTGAAACCATTTAGAAACCAAGTTGAATAGATAGATAGATAGATAGATAGATAGATAGATAGATAGATAGATAGATAGATTGCTTGATTTACTCGTGCCAAATATGTATATTCAAACCCTAAACACAATAGTACACCCTTTGCAAACAGAAAAACTAGCTGCAGTTTTTCAACCCACCACATGGTGGCGTCTAGCGTAATTAAGATTGTTTGATGAGTCAACTGCAGTGGAGTCTGCTGGGGAAAAAAAGCCAACTAAGGGGAATGATACAAAGACTTGGAGGATTAGCCAAAAGTATAGGATACATGTGTTAAACGTGAGGCCCGGGGAGCCAAATCCGGCCCGCCAAGTCATTTTGTATGGCCCACAGGAGCTTGGAAGGCATTTTATATTGTCTATGGAGCAGTTTCATAACCTGGTAAATTAAAAGTGGTTGTTTTTCACAGCAATAAACAATATTTATTACTTGAATAAGTAAATAAATCAATAATCTGTTGATATGTGGAGTAGCTACATCTATACACGCTACCGTTTACTGCCAGACCTTTAATGGAACTGTATTGTTAATGTGGCCTAGTGGTGAAAATGGGTTTGACACCATTGTTATAGAATATTTTCTATTTTAGAACCACTGTACATTACTTTGTTTTACCATTTTACTCACAAAAGTACAAACGTGTACAGTACAAAATTGTTGTGCAAAGTAAAAAAAAAAAAATTGTAATACAAAAAACTTACATTCAAAAAAATGGGAAATCATCAGTGACACAGTTGTCACTATGTATAATAGGTGGCATTAATTCCAATATATTGATTGTTGTAGAATTGCTTCATTGTGATTTGATACTTTTGGTTGTGATACCCAGCGTTGGTCAAAATATTCCATTATGTCAGTGGTCAATGTTCAGTACATTGTGTCTTCAATTTTTCCAGTAACAACAAAGTCTTCATTTCCACTGTAAAATCAATCACTATTCTGTGTATTCATCCACGGATGTACTTTTCCTGGTGATCTCCAGCCTCCCTGCTCTATATTCTGTCAGTATCTGGTGTTCTCTCAGCCTCTGTGCATCTTGGGTAATAGACAAGCTGTCACACACAGTCAGTATAATGACACTCAGACAGTGCTGTCACCCATTTCTTTTAGAGGAAGTACAGAAGTTTCTTCATTCTCTCGCGCTCCTCTAACCCCGGACCTCACTGACTCACATCATTGCAGCAAAATAAGGACTGTTTTTTTTTTTTTTTATAACATTCACACAGTCAAGGAAAAAACACAAGACAACATTTACTACAGGAATAAATGTACAGAATCTTTTTTTATATATGTGTGAACCTTTACTAAAAAGGTTACAGATTTTTTTTTTTTTTTTAAATTGGGTAATAATACTGCCTTGGCAAATAAAAAAGTACATTAGGTCAACTTTGTGCTATAACCCACCTCAGACGGTGCTGTCACCCATTTCTTTTAGAGGAAGTACAGAAGTTTCTTCATTCTCTCGCGCTCCTCTAACCCCGGACCTCACTGACTCACATCATTGCAGCAAAATAAGGACTGTTTTTTTTTTTTTTTTTTATAACATTCACACAGTCACGGAAAAAACACAAGACAACATTTACTACAGGAATAAATGTACAGAATCTTTTTTTATATATGTGTGAACCTTTGCTAAAAAGGTTACAGATTTTTTTTTTTTTTTTTAAATTGGGTAATAATACTGCCTTGGCAAATAAAAAAGTACATTAGGTCAACTTTGTGCTATAACCCACACATGAGTCATTACCAAAGCACTGCAGTCTAATTGAAAGTACACAATAGTAAACTCAGATAAAACCAATAGCACAGCAATGTGCAATTGTTCCGCAGTGACACTGTGTTAATGGTTCTTTAAAACATCTCATAAACCCTTCTATAAACAACAGTCCCATCTTTTTACACATCAAACTAATTCATGTGACATAGTAACTGATTTGATCGGAGACGTAGGGAAAGTATAAGTCTATAAGGATGACATTTCGTCCTTTCTCTGCACAGGAAAGAACAACAGTTGGAGCCCTCAGAGCAGTACATCTTCAACAGGCTGGACGGTGGACACCACACGCTGACCATTCACAACATTCGACAGGGTGACGGAGGCATTTATTTGTGCAGGGCCACCAACAAAGCTGGGTCTCAGGAGCGTGAGCTCTTCCTCAAGGTGTTTGGTAAGTGAGTCTATTGTAATTATTGGAATACTTCACAAAATTGAGGACAATGATGGAAATATACTAGTGTTGCATAATGAAAATGTATATATACAAACCAGTACTAACAAATAAAGTAATGCATATATACAAAAACTGAAATAATAATGAATAAAATGAAACTTGTTCAAGTGGTTGCGCTCAAAGGAATACATAAGAAGATGGACTGGAGACATATATATATATATATATATATATATATTAGGGGTGAACCAAATCTGATCGAACTGGATTGATTGTTTAATATTTTTTATGAATTGCTCCCTAATCGGATCAGAGCCTGATATAAATCGGATCGTTATGTGAGTGAATCGTCACACCCCAAATATACACTGTATATATATATATATATATTAGGGGTGTGCAAATTAATCGAACTGGATCGAACTGAACCGAATCGAATCGAACTGAATCGATCGTTAAATATTTTTTATGAATCGTTCCTGAATCGGATCATAGCCTCTGAATCGAGTAATAATTCGGCTAATTATGTGAGTGAATCGTCACACCCCTAATATACACTTTATATATTAGGGGTGTGCAAATTAATCGTTTTGGATCGGTTTGGATCTAATTGAACCAAATCGGATCAAACTGGAGTGATCGTTTAATATTTTTTTATGAATCGTTCCTGAATCCGATCATAGCCTGTAAATCGAGATACAAATCGGATCGTTATGTGAGTGAATCGTCACACCCCTAATATACACTATATATATATTAGGGGTGTGCAAATTAATCGTTTTGGGTAATTTTGGATCGAATTGAACCAAATTGGATCAAACTGGATTGATTGTTTAATATTTTTCATGAATTGTACCTGAATCGGATTGTAGCCTGTGAATCGAGATATAAATCGCATCGCTATGTGAGTGAATCGTCACACCCCTAATATACACTATATATATATTAGGGGTGTGCAAATTAATCGTTTTGGATAATTTTCGATCGAACTGAATCGAATCGGATCGAACTGGATCGATTGTTGGATATTTTTTTATGAATTGTTCCTGAATCGGATCGTAGTCTATGAATCGAGATATAAATTGGATCGTTATGTGAGTGAATGGTCACACCTCTAATAAATATATATACTGTATATATTAATTAGGAAGTAGATTTATGATTAAAACATAATCTTTTGAAGATGCTGTATACTGTTACTTGTCTAAATACACATACATGCAGTAGGTGTCGGGTATGAGTAACATACTCTAGGTGTTAGTTAAGTTTATTGCTGTTGACAGCTGGCTCTGCATTGCAGCCAGTGTGTGAACATGTGTAGGTTAATCAACATTCATCAACAACAACTAACAGAACTCAGTGTATTTAACTATAAAATATCCTAGAACACATTTATCTGATGATGAGACTCAAAATAAGGAAAGTTGAATATAAATATACAACTAAGTTACACATTCAGCAATGCAATTGTTCCTCCTTAAGTCGCAGGTGAAGCAACGCCTTTTATTGTAAGGTTGGAGACTCACGGATGCAGCTTTTCTGTGATGTTATTTTTTCCGGACACAAAATGTGGACATGTCACCTTAAATCTGCAGAGGACTAATGTCTCCAGGATGCCAGACCAAGGGTGTTTTTTCTGCAGTGTACAAATGACCTTGACGGTCAGCGCCAAAGTCACAAATCAGCTCTGTGTTAGAGCCTGTGCTACAGCTCCTCTCCTCCCTCGCCCTGGCAGCCTCTTCCTCGGCAGTCTCTCCCTACACCTACGTCCTCATTGATAACTTCTGATCCTTGTGCTGCCACCGACTTGTCTCCAGTCCATCTTCATTTTTCATTTTCCTATTTTTCCTTCTCTCCTTTTTTTTGGTCCTGTTCCAGTCCAGCCTCATATCACGCAGCTGAAAAACGTGACAGCCGTGGAGGGCAGCGCCACTATGATCTCCTGTGTGGCTGAAGGAGAACCTCTGCCTGACATTTCCTGGAGACGAGCCAGTGATGGCCAGACCTTTGTAGATGTGGACAAGGTAGAAAACACCATTACAACATTCATTGATGCGGGTGCATGTGTGTGTGTGTCTGTGTGTGTGTGTTTAGCCGATATTATTGTCCTAGGTCAAGCCTGGTCAAATATTCTGAATCAAAGATAAAAATGTGTCCAAATATTGGACACAAGGTCCATATTAGGAGCAGATAGAGACGTGAGGCGTTCATGGAAACTAAGGTAAATGACAGGTTCAAGTCATGTTTAAAAGTGTATTACATTATTGTAGTATTTTCACATTTATTCATCTTCTTCCACTATTCCATGACGTCTCAGGGACGTCTGAAGTCTCCACGACGAGCACCCAAATCACACTGCTTCATACTGCTAGCCTTCCTGTGGGTGTTTGGGACGATGCTATGTTCAGAGCACCTCAGTGACAACCTGGCAACTGGTGGACTACGTATAACATGACGTATATTATCCTATTTCAGACGATACCAGGAGGTTCAGTAGTTTAGCAATTATCACCGTCAATATCAGTCAGCTGATATCACTATATTTTATGTTATATTTATTAGATATTTATCTGTTTTTTCCTCCTATAATAAGAAAAACACAACGTCTGTTAACCACACATTTGTGGGCAAATATCAAATATCCTTGGACAATATCGGTGTGTCAGAAAGTCAAATAATTGTCCACAAAAAGTTAATATATCACATCTCTTATTAGCACATCTGAGCATCAAGCAGAGAATTCCGAAAGCAGTTCCCACAGAAACTACATATCCCCAAAGGTGCCTCGGATCACAGTCTGTACTGTGAATGTCCTATTGTCGGGACTTTAATTATTTATAATTATTGTTGTGGTTGTGGTCGAGCTATTATGTAAGGTATATTAAAATTAGGAAAAGGAATTTCTACAAACTGTAAAAATGATCAACCCCCAATTCAATTAGTTGCACAATATATTCGTTAATTACTCGCTAAATGGTAAACACAATGCAACAGCACAAACACACATATAAAAAGTTAACAAAAAAAATGTAAACGTGGACAGAAAAAAAAAAAACATTCTTTCCAAGAGAAAAGCTCAGTGAACTGAATGAGTGCGCACTTTCTCTTATATATCTCAGCCCTGGTGATAAATCACAGCCTAAATATTCTGGTGAGTTGTTGTCTTCCCATTACTGATGCTATTATGGAGCAGCGTAGCAGGAAGTCACACTCCTAAGTGTATGCACAAACAAACACGGATTGTGCAACATAAGGCGTGATGGATGGCCACAGTCATTTGGATGTAAAACAAATTTTTCCTGCACTCAATTCGTCCGGAATCTGCATATTCTGTCTGGGCTCATTCGTCTCTGCAGACGTTAAACGTCTGAGGCCTCGCATTTAAGTTGTGCCAATGTTCTATTCAGTGATAGTCAAAAGACGGAGAGACGGCGCAGGTGATGTCATTATGAACTGAGGCAGATCAATCAGTACTGACACTGTTTGGAAACTGAATGAAAAACATTAACTTTTGCTGTGTGTTGACGTCCTTTGATTGGATGAAACTGTTGAAAATTCATTCATCATCATTCAATGAAAAGCTACTTGGTCTCCACAATTGACACCCAAATCACACTGCTTGTGGGTCGGGACGATGGGAACTTGACATTTCCGGACCAAAGTCCACTTCCTTTACTCCTTAGCCACCACTTGTTATGTCTTGGTGGAGCAGGTAGGTACCAGAATGCAGTAAATGGTGGCTTTCTTCAAGGAAAAGCAGGCTTTTATTCTCGAAAAACAAAAAACTCAAGAACAGGGCACAGACACGAGGCATTGAAACTACAACAACCCAAGGAGTTTTAACTTTAAGCTTTAAAGTAAAAAAAAACAGGCTGAATGAAACACCAAACACAAAAATCACATTACTCAACACTTAACACAGGCACACTGACATAGCAATGACATCATTGCTATGTACACATTAACCCGGTGATCCCCAACCCCTGGGCTGCGGCCCGATACCTTACCGTGGGTCATTTGGTACCGGGCCGCAGAGAAAGAAAAAATAATACACATAATTTGTTTGATTTATTATCCGAGGCTAAATGGTGTTTTATTTTGAAAAGTGGCCAGAATCTCTCTGTTACATCCGTCTCACTTGACACATGTCAGGTCCTCTACACCGTAAGTCATGTGATACATTCCGCTAAATTAAAGAAAGATCAACAGCTGGAGATCGCAAATGACGTCAGTTCGAGACGTCAACGCTGCTGTTTTTTCCGACCCAAGTCCGCTTCCTTAACCACTGAGCCACCACGGCCGACAAGGTCACATACTGTGACTGACAAACAAACGGTAAAATGTTGTTGACATCAATCTGTTATAAATATTTTCACATGTAGCTGATTTACAGAGCACTTACTGACTGATTAGAATGTGATTGCATCAACCCCTTAGTTTAGCGTGTCCATAATCATACATCACCTGCATGGTTATAAGCATATGGTGAAGAACGTAATGTCTTCGTACACGTGAGGCGCGTGCATTTATAGATTAGCGAAATTTTCAAGAAGCATTTCTAAGCTTCCTGAAATTTCTCCTCAAGTGATGTCAGCCCGCTGAACTTAGACACGCTGTGTGGTTGACATTTAAAGTAGACAATTCTATAATGTCAACTCTTAAAGCTGAAATAAACAGAAACAGCTAAAAAGTTCTCTTAATGCAGTTTCGTCTGTACTCTCCACCAGGGGGCACACGCTCAATTCTTTCCGTTGCCGTGTACGTTTGACCAGAAAAATAGATTCCTCATTTCCGTCTACTTTAAATACTGTACCTTCTGGTCTCTCTTGGTCACCTCCAGCAAATCCAGTCTTGATCTTGCTGGTAGTAATTGTAATGTATTGGCCCCACAGGACTAAGTAGTGGCCACACACTGAATGTGTTCCTTATTGTTCACAGCACAGATACTGAACTGTAGATACTGTGTGTGTAAGGGACAATATTTAACCAAAAGGACTAGATAAAAGTAATTAAAAAAAAAAAAGCTAATACCAACTTCAATACTCTTGATGTCACCTTCAAGTCAAGGAACAGGGCCCTCTTAACTCACCAAACAGTGCATCCTCAAAACAATGTCTTCTGAAAAATTTAAGGCGGAGTATAATATCTGGCAGGAAGCGAGTTCTGCTTCAACAACACTTCATGTCCAATATTAGATAGACAGATAGATAGATAGATAGATAGATAGATAGATAGATAGATAGATAGATAGATAGATAGATAGATAGATAGATAGATAGATAGATAGGTAGGTAGGTAGGTAGGTAGGTAGGTAGGTGGGTAGGTAGGTAGATGGATGGGTGGGCTGATTAGATGGGTAGATAGGTGGGTAGGTAGGTAGATAGATAGATAGATAGATAGATGGATAGATGGATAGATGGACAGATTGATAGATAGATAGATAGATAGATAGATAGATAGATAGATAGATAGATAGATAGATAGGTAGATAGGTAGGTAGGTAGGTCGGTAAGTAGATAGATAGGTAGGTAGGTAAGTAGGTAGGTAGATAGATAGATAGATAGATAGATAGATAGATAGATAGATAGATAGATAGATAGATAGATAGATGGACAGAAAGAAATATGGGTGAGTGGGTGGATGGATGGATAGATAGATAGATAGATAGATAGATAGATAGATAGATAGATAGATAGATAGATAGATAGATAGATAGATAGATAGATTTTTTTTTTTTAGATTTTAAATATGGTACAGGTCATCCAGTCAGCAGCATAAAAAAACAACCAGTGTGGCTGTCGCACGCTCTACTGACATGAATCCAAGACACTGTCATGAACAAGGTCAAGATTGACAAGTCAAATTATTAACCATGGTACACAACAGATGTGATCCAACATCAGTACAAAACAAACAACCGCAGTGTAGCTGTTACACTCCACTAAAACTTAGGAAATCATTTAATTGCCATATCATAATGAACTGCCCTCCTTCGCTCCGGCACCACCGATGTTCAGGTGT
>JAFBJS010010421.1:1189-11304 GCA_016785265.1 Paraplagusia blochii | reverse complement strand
AGATGGTTGAAAAAAAGAAAAAAAAAAAAAAAACTGCAGGCTAATTATCTCCAACCAGGGAAGACTTTGGGAATCCGCTAAATGTCTTGTGATTGGTCTGCTCAGTCGCTGTTGTGATGAGGATTAGTCTGGTCAGCAAGGAAGGTTGACGAACCCCCTGTGGTGAGCCAGTTCGACCTCCAGCATTAGGCACCTTCACAGGGGTGCGGATATAATGTGGACAGAGGGGGGCGAGAGCCACGGCTATGTCTTTTATACTGGAGTTTTCTTGTGTCGGGGAGACAGAAGGGGGATTTTATCTTTTTTTTAAATTGCTATTGTGAGCTGAAAAGTATAGATTGGACCGGCAGAAGCTTGGTCTGAGGGTACTATTGTCTTGACATCTCTGAGCATGGATTACATCCAGATTTGTAATGGGTGGACGGACGACAAATGGGTTGTTGGGTTGTTCTTAGTGGCAGTGGGGGCCTTGGGTCTGCAAGGTTCTCATCCGCAAGCTGCAAGGTTGCAACTGAGTTGCTCTGAACATAGAATTGTCTCAACCCACATAACTTCCAGTGGGTTCACCAGGAAACTTAGCCATACCGTGAATCCAGAACCAGACATACAACCACATGTTTTATCAAAAACTGGTATTGTTGGTTTGTTTAGCAACCGAGTAAGGGTATCACAACCCTTTTTTTGTTTTGTTTTGATTTTTTTTGTCTAAAAAGAAGGCTTTTAAAGTTGAACTGCATTTGTGATATTTGTTTCCCTGCTTTGTTTACTGCTCTCTAATGCCACACATGGGAGGAATCTTTTAATTGGCTGTAATGTCAATATTGTTGCATCCTTCTTGGTGCTACACTATTCCTTGTGTACCAAAACCATGCAGTAAACCTCAGCAGGCTAATGTCCCATTTTTGGCATGCCATATAAGGTTAAGGTATGGAAGCACATGGTATGCATTCCTGGTGCTTCCAAAAAATAGATTAGTCTTAGTAAAATGTGTAATACCAATCATCAATATTAATAATAATGATAATAATATGTTACTCCCTTATTCACCTTAGAATGGATCGTAAAAATATATCATAGAAATATATAGTATTTTGCAAATAAAAGCATGCAACCAAAAGAGGCACCTTAAGGGTTCCTGAGGGAAACACATCCAAGATTAGCTGTGACAAAAGCAACACTATGGAATCTATTACTATTGTAGATCTTAAATCTAAAGTCACATACTTTTCATACACCCAAAATGCAGGCTTTTCTATTTGATTTTTTTTTTTGTATCAATTTTGTGAATAGAAGTTTGCCTTTTTTACGGATTATTTTTCCTGACATGACCCTAGCCCTAACATGGGTTTTCAAAGTGTGGGGCAGGCCCCCCCTGCAATGCAATGCTGAGGGGGGCGTGTGTGACCCTGGGGAACATGCTTTTTTTTCCGCCGTACCACAATAAAGTGTAACTGCACATCCTTGTAAGTATATATATATATATATATATATATATATATATAAAAAATACAATGCATGTGTTAGTTTGGTTGTAGGTATGTGTACATATATGTATGCATGTGGGTGTTCATTTATATGTGTGTACATACATACTGTATGATGGATATACATTGGGTCAGTATTTGCTCGTATTTGTATAAACATAAACTGTATGGGCATCCTACATTTGCCTATATATGTATGCACATGCATATACTGTATATGTAGATGTATATGTATTAATATATGTGGATATATATGTGTGTATATGGGAAGTATGAGGTCATGCTACTGTACTAACCTGCTGATCTACTAGCATCAACTGTTCACAGCTCAGGTTTAATTTACCTAAATCTTTATGTCTGTATTTCTTCTATTTTTTGTATTTGATTCTATTTATCTTGTGTCTGGTGCTGTACTGCCGCTGGAGCCAAAATCTCCTGAAGGACATTCCAGAGGAATTTAAAAAAAAAAACATTTCAATCTATTTATGCATTGTACTTTTTTATAATTATCTTACTCATAAATCCTGATTCACACAAAGGAGAAAATGGCATCATCTCTCCTGCCACAGCACGGTTCCATTCTTAATAGTACAGCCAGCAAGGTAATGAGTCTAATTGAAAGGCCTGTATTACCTGCAAGTCCTGATTTTGCTCCCAAGTCTTCCACATTAGCTCCACAACACTGAACACCTGATTCAAATGATACTCAGTAATGGAGTAAACCGAAAGAATGAAACATCAATGTGATTGCAAGCTTTAGTTTTCACCGGGAAAATCCATAGATGTGTCGCCAAAGTCGCATTAACATTTAAATGGCTTTAAAATTCAGTGCCACTTTGAAGGAGTGTACCTCATTTCACATAAATAAAGCCACGCTCTGCACAAACGCCATCCCACAATCTGTTAAATTATGGCTTTTAATTTAAATTTATAAGGATAGGAGGATATAAGATAGCTCTACTTAGAGCTTTTCATTTTCCACTACTGCCTTGGCAAGGTTACTTTATCTGTTCCTGCACTCTTTTTCCGCGTCCAACTTCAGGAGGGCAGGTGACTGCCAACCCAGGCCTGCTGTTTTCATCGTCCTGGTTGGCAGCGCTGCGTTTTCACCAGCGTGGAATATCACGTTATCACTTTACGGTGTGCACCAGAGGTCAGTGGTGATGTCGGCTGCCTGTTTTGAAGCACAGACAAAGGCGTCCATTGTGTCCCTGGCTTTGATTTCTGCTACTTCAGTTCTCAGGAGATCACACAGTTCCCTGAGAACCATAATCATCGGATAAACTTTTTTTTGTGTGTAAAAACACAATTTTAAGTTTGTATGGTATGATTGAGTTGTTTGTGTGTAAACGAAAGACAGGAGCTGTCCCATACAGTCCACATGGTGATAATGTTTGTTATGGGAAGTTGACAATGGGAATTTTTAAAATATTTTTAAAATATAATTATTAATATAAGGACAGGCTTGTTACCTTACTGGAATTCTGCTCACCTCTGTCGAAGGCTGCAGCAGCTAAGGTTTGTGAAGGGGAAATGTACCTTTTACTTGAAAAATATGATAAAAATGTCTCTTCAACTTTGCGGATTTTCCCTTTTCCTGGTCGGTCATGAAACAAATTTATTGCAATGAGAGAGGACTTTGTGTAAATTATGGTATGGTTTGAGAAGATGTGACTTGCAGGAGTCAGAAGAATTATAGAATTATAATTATATATAATATAATTAATATAAAGTATAACTATAAGCAATACAAAAAATATTATAAAATTATTAAAAGTTAAATTATAAAATTCAGAATTTGCTTTATATGATCCACAGTATCAACAGCGTGGTGTCAATAGTCTGAGTATTTTTCTGTTATGGGAACAACCTTAAATTATGGAAATTTCTGTTTTATTCGAATAAAACTCACGGAAAAAATTCAACCCCAAGATTTTACAGCTCTTTTAAATTTTAATTAATCTTGACAGTTAAATAAGTCTCGTGGTTCCTGCTTAAACAATGCCTGCTTAAACAATACAGAGGTGTCAATGCAGAGGCCAAATTTTGTTGTGCGCTGTAGTGTGAATCACAATGCCAAAAAAAGTAATGTAATCCTCTAATAAGAATTTCCATGTATTTAAAAGTGCTGACAAATAAGGTATCTTGAATGATTCATATTAAAAGAAAACCATTGACTGACCTAAACATGCAACTAGGGCTTGGACTTGATCCATTATAAGACTCCGTTCCAGCCGAAAAGGACACCAGAACAAGAAAGTTAATGCAGCGCAATAAAAGTATGACTGGTGCAAGTGACTGAATTGCAAAAGCCATTTGACAATTTCATCCTCTTATCCATTTCTGGGTCACGGTGGCAGCAGTCTCCTCGACTGCCACTCAAATCACACTGCACCACACTGTACTTCCCCCCCAAGTCAAAGGAAGGTAGAAAGAAAGCAAACAGAGGGCTGCTCTGATCTCACGGGGGACAGTGAGTGGGGACTTGGAGCCTTCCGGACCACAGTCTGGTTCCTTAACCACAAGGCCAACCACTGCCCCAAAAGTTCATTTTCTCCACCAAGACCGACATCCTTATCCTCATTTTGCCATGAGGTGAACACTAGAAAGTTACACGCCATTGACAGAGACATTGTCTCCGGACCAAAGTGGGGCGTAGCTTCCAACTTCTGTGCAAAATGTCTACATGTCCGAACAAGACTTTTTTAATAATCTTATGGAAGACGGCGGTACGGAAAAAGCTGAATATGATGGGCTTTGTAAACCTTGGACCGCTGTATTGTCTCTGCATTGATCAGATTAACTGTTTCTGTGATAGAAGGGTGTCAGCTAAGGTGAAGGGAAAGGTTTACAGGACAGTGGTGAGACCAGCCATGATGTATGGACTAGAGACATTAGGAATAGATAGAAGACAAGAGGCAGAACTGGAGGTGGCAGAGTTAAAGATGCTGAGATTCTCTTTGGGGGTGACAAGGATGGACAGGATCAGGAACGAGGTGATCAGGGGGACANNNNTAAGATGGTTTGGACATGTTCAGAGGAGGGACAGTGGTTATATTGGGAGAAGAATGCTAGACATGGAGCTACCAGGTAAGAGACGAAGAGAAAGGCCAAAGAGGAGCTATATGGATGCAGTGAGGGAGGACATGGAGGTGGTTGGAGTTGGAGTTGAGGATGTGGAGGACAGGGGGAGATGGAAATTATTGACTCGCTGTGGCAACGCCTGAAAAACGGGATAAACCGAAAGGAAAAGAAGATTGATCAGATTAACTGTTTATATGTGATTTGCTCAACGGTGTACAACCTTGCATGAGGTAAACAGTACACAGCAGCTATTGCACCTCAAAAAATGTGTATCCTTTTTTAAATAATACATATATAGACTTGGCTTTTTAGGGCCCAAACAATCCCCTCCTAGCCTTAGCCAGGTGTTGAAATAAAAGGTAAGGGTACAGGGTACAGGTACAAACACATACACATATGCTAAAACATCCTAAAAATATTTTGACGGGATTTCCCTTTAAGCTGAGCCGCAGCCAGGTGCAGGTTTTCCACAGCAATTACTTGTCAGATTATGGTTAATTCCACACCTGCTCTGTCATGTCACTCAGAAATCACATGACAACATCAGTTTGATATGGCAACGAAGCAACTCCGGTTTCTGCGTCCAAAATGTAATCAGCTCGGAATTTATTTAATCCTCATTTCATGGGGGTGAATCATAATGTGCGTTTTCTCTTAATCTTTGTGTTTCCAGTCGAGTTCAACAGCCAACAGCCACGTTCCTACTGTCTGCGCGCACAGAAAAGTCTGCCACACATCACTTTGACAACACTAATATGCTGGCAACATCCAATCCCGGTCCACCACCCGTATATACAGTGTTGGTGTCTGCACAACAATAATCCACCTCAGATCCTCTTAATTCTGTTAAAACAACAGATCAGCGCAACCCACGTCTGACAAGATTTCAGTAGTTTATCTCACAAACTCTCCCATCAAACATGAGTAAATCCCTTTTCCTCAGATGTTTCCCCTTACATCATGTTTCCAAACACCTTGCCTACTGTCATTACTTAAGACTTTGATATTGGCAGTGAGATTGTTCCCTGCTTTGTTCCCAGAAATTCCTGATTTCAACTTTGAAAATGCATGAAACTCTACCATGTGGAGCAGTCCTCATTGTGATAGTTTTTTTTTTTTTTTTTTTTTTTGAGGGGTCTCTCATCAAGTTTCCTAGAAGTTCAATGTTGATCGGCTTTTTTAATCATTGACTGTGGTTGGGTATGTTACTTTGTGTAATTTTTTTTGCAAAATATACTCATTGACTCACACTACATGCAAGCACTCTGAAGAAAATAAACTACATGAGCAGAAGAACCCTGGCCAGTCCGTCCTGGAGGTAGATAGTCCACAAAATAAAACACTTCAGATGGGATCTTCACCCCAGGTGTTAATAACAATCGGAATACAATCGACATGATGGCGTTATTGAATGACAAGTCAACTCAATACCTTGCAGTAATGGTAATAAATAAGATGACATGACAATGATTTGCATTATTTCTGGTTTCCTCCGACAATCTGAAATAGATACAGATTGGAAACGAGGCTCCGTTCTATAGCGACCGCGTGTTTCAATGCGAAACAAATCCCAAACTGTGCGCTGTGCCGTTCAACTCTCCCACCACTTTGAAAAGACTTAAATGGTAGAAGATGAATATATGAATAAATGTCCGCCGCATTCACATCATTCAGACAAGCTCATGAAATGCTAATCAACTCTATTAGCTCCCCAGGACTCTATCAGATTAGCAGTGTTTTTGAAATTCATTTGCATAAAGACAGTGACATTAATTTGTTTTGTAGGGCCAAACCACATAGCTTCTTCGGGAAAAAAAAATGAAAAATGAGAGAAATTAATACAATCGTAGCATGCTTTTGCAAATTTGCAAACTCAAACGTGAGAATCTTACTATATGGAATATGGTCCTCAGATGACCCTTCAACCAGAAGTCGACAACAATGTTTAACTCAAATTGCACTGCTTGATACTGTCAGCCTTCCTGCGAGTGGTGAGCCCACTAGAAGTTATGTGGATCAGAACCATGCTATGGTCAGATCTATGTATCCATCTATCTATTTATCCCAGAAGTAGTTCTTGTAGACTATAGCATACATATGGTTTGCAGTTAACAGACACAATATCATGTGAATCTGACGTGCATGTCTCATCTTTAACAATGTTGTTATCCTACTTTTGTCAGTTAAAAAAAAAAAAAAAAAAAAAAAAAAAATATATATATATATATATATATGTATATTTTTTTTTTATTTATTTATTTCTTTCCTTCTGTATACTCACTCACTGTATATATATACACTGTATATCCGTGTCAAGCCACATGATCCTTGATTCCATTTCTGCTTTTTCCATCCTGCATCGCTTCCACGGAAACGTGGCACCAAGTTGAGCATATTGTGGTCAAACATATTGTCTTTCACAGATTTGCTTTTAAAACCAATTTTGTTCAGAACCACCGCCCAATCCCCATTGCGCCATTCCACCATGCCCCACTGCTTCAAAGGTGGAGCTATGTCTCCTCAGGAGTTGCAAAGTCCCTGGAGTCTAATTACTGTTAAACCGGTTGATTTATGGGTTTATTTTTAATTCCGCATTAAAACGCAATTAGCATGTGTATCCAGACCAAATGATGTGCTTCCAAAAATGGATTTTCAGAGGGAAAAAGTGACATTGATTCTACTGTCCTAAGATGTGTATAAGAGACAGGTATATACAGTGTTGGTGTCTGCACAACAATAATCCACCTCAGATCCTCTTAATTCTGTTAAAACAACAGATCAGCGCAACCCACGTCTGACAAGATTTCAGTAGTTTATCTCACAAACTCTCCCATCAAACATGAGTAAATCCCTTTTCCTCAGATGTTTCCCCTTACATCATGTTTCCAAACACCTTGCCTACTTGTCATTACTTAAGACGTTGATATTGGCAGTGAGATTGTTCCCTGCTTTGTTCCCAGAAATTCCTGATTTCAACTTTGAAAATGCATGAAACTCTACCATGTGGAGCAGTCCTCATTGTGATAGTTTTTTTTTTTTTTTGAGGGGTCTCTCATCAAGTTTCCTAGAAGTTCAATGTTGATCGGCTTTTTTATCATTGACTGTGGGTGGGTATGTTACTTTGTGTATTTTTTTTGCAAAATATACACATTGACTCACCCTACATACAAGCGCTCTGAAGAAAATGAACTACATGAGTAGAAGAACCTTGGCCAGTCCGTCCTGGAGGTAGATAGTCCACAAAATAAAACACTTCAGATGGGATCTTCACCCCAGGTGTTAATAACAATCAGAATACAATCAACATGATGGCGTTATTGAATGACAATTCAACTCGATACCTTGCAGTAATGGTAATAAATAAGATGACATGACAATGATTTGCATTATTTCTGGTTTCCTCCGACAATCTGAAATAGATACAGATTGGAAACGAGGCTCCGTTCTATAGCGACCGCGTGTTTCAATGCGAAACAAATCCCAAACTGTGCGCTGTGCCGTTCAACTCTCCCACCACTTTGAAAAGACTTAAATGGTAGAAGATGAATATATGAATAAATGTCCGCCGCATTCACATCATTCAGACAAGCTCATGAAATGCTAATCAACTCTATTAGCTCCCCAGGACTCTATCAGATTAGCAGTGTTTTTGAAATTCATTTGCATAAAGACAGTGACATTAATTTGTTTTGTAGGGCCAAACCACATAGCTTCTTTGGAAAAAAATAAAAAAAATGAGAGAAATTAATACAATCGTAGCATGCTTTTGCAAATTTGCAAACTCAAACGTGAGAATCTTACTATATGGAATGTGGTCCTCAGATGACCCTTCCTTGTATATGTATATATATATGTGTGTATATGTATATATATGTGTGTATTTGTATATATATGTGTGTATGTATATATATATACACATATACAGAGTATATATATATATCCGTGTCAAGCCACATGATCCTTGATTCCATTTCTGCTTTTTCCATCCTGCATCGCTTCCACGGAAACGTGGCACCAAGTTGAACATATTGTGGTCAAACATATTGTCTTTCACAGATTTGCCTTTAAAACCAATTTTGTTCAGAACCACCGCCCAATCCCCATAGCGCCATTCCACCATGCCCCACTGCTTCAAAGGTGGAGTCATGTCTCCTCAGGAGTTGCAAAGTCCCTGGAGTCTAATTACTGTTAAACCGGTTGATTTATGGGTTTATTTTTAATTCCGCATTAAAACGCAATTAGCATGTGTATCCAGACCAAATGATGTGCTTCCAAAAATGGATTTTCAGAGGGAAAAAGTGACATTGATTCTACTGTCCTACCTATTCTACAGCATCTAGTCTATTTATGCCACTTTCATGCAGGAACAAAGTGATCCTTTGCACCAGTTTGATTGGCTAGTGTTTTCCTTCTCAATATCCTAGTTTTGATCAACTCCGCATAAAAAAATGCACGACATGTTTGCATTGAAATTCAACCAAAATATATGTTTCTTTTATATTTATGCTGATGAAAGTAGTGCCCATGTCCAAAGATATTTCATTATGTTTATAGAGACTTTCACAGTTTCTTTTTTTTTTTGGTCTAAAGAATAAATTGATGCAATACTGAAGACCAGTTCCAGTTTCAGTGACTTTGTTCACATCTTCTGATCATAAAAATACAACCGAACCTCTTGCGATCCAATACTAACCATGGCATAGCTTAGCACACTATCACTATGGCAACAAATGCTATGGCATGTGACAAAAAGATACAAAAATATGCAGTATCCGTATCAGATATTTGAGTTAAAAATAAATAAATAAATAAATAAATAAATACATAAAAAACACGACAACATAGTTAGTTCAATGTGCGATTGTTCTGCACAGTGCCATGAGATAACAGTTGTTATGATTTGGCACTTTAAACAAATAAAAGTCGAAGTTGAAACATAGTTAAGAGTCGGCCAAGAAACAACAATAACATCCTTCATAAGGTTTGTGAATACATACAATTTCAAACTTCACTAAACTGCAGTAATACTGACATGCCGTGAAACATTTTTTGTCCGACGCTCTTTTACAAGGGCAAAACAAATGGTGTACTTGCCTGATCACTAGATTGGTCAGACTTCTGTTATGACCTTTCTTCACAAATGCTGGGAAAAGCCTTTTTTTTCTGCCCTAAATATCTGTGGTAGCAGAACTGCCCTTGAAAACAGAGTCATTTTCCAAAAAATGTTCCATGATCAAACAGGGATGCAGCAATGTTCTTGACCAGTGACCCCAGGAAGTCTGCCTGTACTTAACATGCCTTAAAAAAAAAAAAAAAAAAAAAAACTCTCATAGTCAATACAGCATCTGTCTCGCACAGCACAACACAAGACAGTGAAGCTTCAGAAAGTCAGCTCCAGACACAGTGAAAAGCAGAAATAGCAACGAGTTCAGCTGCATGCATTCCTGCGTGCTGTGCTGCATGCTGATTAAGCTGACAGTATTGTATTCTCATAAAAGATGCATGGGCTTGACACAAGTCTGCACAAAGACTACCTTTGACAACGTA
>JAFBJS010010415.1:19648-110934 GCA_016785265.1 Paraplagusia blochii | reverse complement strand
TATAGACTCTGTGCTGTCTATCACCGACAGATGTTATTGAACGGTTCTTCTAAAAAATACTACAACATTATGAACAGTCCTTATCTTTAATGTTTTTTTGGGTGGGGGGGGGGTTAATGACACCAACCTATTATGTAGCACAGGCATGGCCAAACTATGGCCTTTAGTGGCTTTATTAATTTGTTAATGATTTTGCTGTACTTCCTTTAAATGTAATTTGTCTTAGTTCACACAAACGCTTCATCTATCTGGTCCTGAGGCCCCTTCAATCCCACCTGCAGAATTTTTATACCCATTGTTGCCATTCTTGATATAAATGATGAAAATTGGTTCTATCAATAGTAATTCTAAGAACATACAAAAATTATGCGACACATTATTGGCTCTCGGGTAAAACTACAGTCATGGAAAAAATGATTAGACCACTCTGCTGTTTTCTTCAATCCTTGTTCATCTTAATGCCTTGTTCCACTAAAGGTTTATCACCTGGGGGAAAAAATGAACACAAAACCATGCAATGACTAAAAGCACTGTATTTGTCAGTGCAATGTTATTGCTAGTGATGTAGGAACGGAAGTGATTTTTGTCACTGTCAATAAAACCGTGCAAAATGGCCAGAAATCAGCTCTGAAATTAAACTGAATTATGAGCCTTTTTTGTTGTTATTATATTTGTCCAGATTAGTGTAGATTAAGTGGAAGCAGACTTTTAAATGGACAAGAAATTAAAGAAAGAGTGGTCTAATAATTTTTCCATGACTGTATATAATTCTTATCTTATCTCTAAATCTATCTCTTAGTTTAGAGATACTCTATCTTATCTATAAACTATATCATTCTTGTTTTATTATTTTTTTCTGCTCTCGTTGCCTCACTCACTCCCCCCACAAAATAATCTGCAAATTGTCACCGCATCACTTCTCCTCTTTTCTCCACTCCTCTTCTCTTTCTTCTCCCTCTCACCTTGATCCACGATCCGAGTATCTTATTATCGTTCATCATATGTCTAACATGTGCTGCAATGACAATAAAGCTTCCTTAAATCCTCTCTATTTATGCCTTCGCATAACCTAGAACCAATCAATCTACAATAAATCACATATATGATTAACCTAACCCATTATTGGTCTGCAAATCTTAACAAAATTAAGGAAGCAAACTTGGTTCCACAAGGCTACAGGTTTAGATCCAGCTGCCAGGTTGGCCCATGGTGCTCCGAGCATAGCACTGTCTTGAACACCCTAACTCCCTGAGGGCTCGCCACCCACAGGAAGACTGTTAGTATGGTGCAATGTGATTGCATCCAGTAATGGATGAAAAAAACAAATGAATGAACGAACTACTAAGTACTACTAAGTATGGAGGGAATTTTGTCCGAGGTGGGGGAATGTACAGCTCTTTGGTAGTAGACATTTTCAGTGATACTATGTCGCCCTCTGCTGGCGATACAAGAACTTCACCGCTGTTGCGGCTACATCATAGTCCCGGAAGCAGAGCAGTTTGCTGGCGTTGTTCTGAAGTGTTTTTTGTGCATAAAATGTGTTCGGTGGTTTAGTACAGTTATGAGTAATAGCTGAAACACTGCTTTTATAGTCTAAGGAATGTTTAAATGTCTGTGTGTGCGTGTGTGTCTACTCACCTCTCCTATTTGAATGTGCGTCTCCTCCACCGACTGTGAATATGACTGGATGATGACTTTCATGTGGAGAACGTGACTTTCTTCTATGTCTTGAAATTTCTGAAAAGAAAAGAAAAAAAAAAAACAGCATACAGCAGTTAGCCACAACACAGACAGTGATGTGGTTCAGTGTTGTGTTGTGTTGTCTTCATGGGGTAAAATGCAACCAATGTTGTTTATCGTTTTCCTATGTTACTGTCTATCTCTTCTGCAGATGTCTCGCACATCTGCGACGTCCATTAGCCGAATGGGCTGGAAATACATCAATAAGGGTTGAAGAATTGGATCTTTGTATGTGACTTTTTCCACATCTAGTCCATTATGAGGTTTTTAAATGCTTTTTTTGATTTGAACATAAAAAGCATCTCCAGACAACAATTGTCCAGAGTGATTCAATAAGTAAATAAAGACACAGAATAACAAGTGCATTCTGGCAAGTCTACAAAAGTACCGTACATTGATGGGACCCGAAATGGTGTGATGACTTAGACTGCATTTGTCGGCGGAGCAGCTGCTGCTGTGGTGGCAGTTCAGCAGAAGATAAGAGCCAAAAAATTCTTCCTCTCTGACTTTTATTTTAGAGTTTATCTCATTGGTTGGTCAGATGGATTTAATCAAAGCTGTCCACAATGACTCAGAAATTAAAAAAAAAAAAGAAAAATACAAAACTGGAGATAGTACACAGCTCCAGAGAGAGAGAGACACATAACAGACACGGGAGTTGCATACCACAGAGACAGACAACAGACAGAGCCAGGGAACACATTCTGTGTTTGATTTAAACACAGGCACGCAGCATGGAGGGAACTCAATAATCACCATACCTGTGCAGTTTCAGCCATCTTCTGCTCAAACTCTGACTTGGCCGTGGCATACTTCTCCACATATGCTTTGTAGGTCTCTGTGGCTTTTTTGGCTTTCACTCCAGCCTGCAGAATAGGAACAGAAAGACAAATACAGAGCTAATGAACATTGGTTTGTAGAACACAGACAAAGGTGGGAAACCAAACTCCTCTGAACATTTGAAGGAGTGAAGGAATCATTTTCTCTACAGACTGGAGTGTGTAAACACTTATACCAGTGGTTCTTAACCTTGTTGGAGCTACCGAACTCTACCAGGTACATGTTCGCATTCACCGAACCCTACTTTGGTAGGGTGAGTCGGTGTGTCTTGACCTGCGCGCTGTCATGACCTCCGCTCGACCGAACCCCTGAGACCGACTCACCAAACCCCTAGGGTTCGATCGAACCGAGGTTGAGAACCACTGACCTATACCCTGGGCAGGTTTCTATGATCTCCCACCTTGTCTACGTCTCTCTGAGTGGCCCCCTCTTTGCGAAGCCGCTCCTGCTCCACTGTTTTGGCATTGTAAATCTCCTTGGACTTCTGTAGGGCCTGAGATGTGGTCTGGATGTTTTGCACCGCCTCTAGGGTGGAGGCCACCTCTTCTTTAGTCTGCAAAAAAAAAAAAAAAAAATCTTTTTACAATAGTTTCACCAATGACAGGCTGATGATAAAGTACATGTGTCAAACACTGTGTTAAGAATAACCTATGATGATACATCTTAATCCTTGACTGAGGGTTTGCCCTGTAAAAAGATGGAGGTCCTTACGGATGTCATACTTGTTGTGTCTTTAGCTCATGGCTCATTGGAAGCCTCACTATCAGGATGTGTTACTTGTAACTGCAGTGTTTAAACTAGCACAAAGTCAGTCAAAAGTCAACTAAAAGGGGACAAAGTGTTCGACCGAAGAATGTCTTACTTTGTACGGAGGGAAAAGGTTATTGCGCTCTATAAAAATTTAAAAAGTTTCTGCTGTAATGTGATCGGTCCAATAGAGACACATTAATACCTTTACTTCTTCTAATGAATAAAATGCCTTGACCAGAGTTTTTAACTTTGTTCTTCCCATTCAGCAAACAGTTCTGCTCCTGCAAGTTTCACTTTCTAGCTTAGTAAGCATTTTATTTCAAGAGATTTGTCAAGATAATTACAGGAAGAAAATTTAGGAGGTTAAGTGGGAATTTTTGTGTTCATTTAAGGTCTTCTTTTTTCAGGGGTTGCCACAGCGAGTCAACAATTTCAAAAACAGCACTGTTGGCGGTCATTGTTACCCCGTGCCCAACCAATCCAGTATGGAAATCATTTTGTTTTCCCGTATATTTAATTTAGTCGAGGTTTTACGCTAGATGCCCTTCCTGACGCAACCCTCATCATTTATTCGGGCTTGGTACCAGCACTAAAAACGGGCTGAAAAAAACATCTCGTGCTCCTTAATGACTGTTTTCAATTAAGAAGATTATTTAAGGTAAGGGAAATTATTGTGAGCTGCCTAAAAGACAGTAGTTTAACATAGTTCCCATGTATCTAAAAGCTCACTGATGCTGTTTCCTTAAAGAGGAGAGAAACACTTGTTCTGAGCATTTCTTTTTGTGTACCTTTTTGTGTGCTTTGGCCTGTTCTTCCACATATTTCTGCACTTCCTTTATGAGTTCCTGTAGTTTCCTGACGAGCTCCATGTGACAGCTGGCCAGTTTCTCTGTGGAGATCTTAAACACATCCCACATTGGAGCAAAGGTGCTGGAATGAAGAATAACAGGTCAGAGGGGCTAAACATTTCAACTCCATAAATGAGATTTTACTGCTGGTCTTCATTCACTGTGTGCACTAACCCAAGCTGGGAAAAGTTGCCAGCTGACTTGACGAGTTTTGTCATCGACCTGGCATAAGCTTCTTCAATGGTACTCCTGAAGAATGAAATGTGAAGCAAAGGCATTAGTTATCCTTTATAAACAATCACAAAATTATAGTAAACCCAATAATGATAATATCTCTGTACTTAAAAAATATTTATTTGTTTATGACTAATATTTTCCACCAGAGGGAGCCAAAGAGACAGAAGTATTTCAAGCTGAACTATAAATGTAAGCCTGTAAATATACAACAATAAAAACATCCCCATAACAATTAACCTACAAGTTGTTGTGCTTAACATGGCCTTCTGTTTTGTCATTAATAATGCAGTGCTTCATTATGCTAATGCAAACAACAACAGACTGCGGCACTGATTAATATTTAATAATGTGAAATCTATTTCTTTTACATACAAAGTTAAAAAATTAAAACAATTCAGGGGTTGTGTAGCTGAAAGGTCAGTTATTCTAAAATAATAATTTGATTTACTGTAATGCACGTGACAAACACTTGCTGGGAGGTTATAATTTACCAGGAATCAGCCACACCCACTACCTTTAAATAAACACTGCTAGTGTCTCCATTAGTGTCGTCCATAAGTGTTTTTAGATCTGAGAGCATTCCCAACCATCGCAGACAGTGGAAGCCACAGCTGAATTCCACCAGCAAACCATTCATTATGAACCAGGTTAAAGACACTGTAGTTGACCTCAGTCGAGCAAAAGAATGTTTAAAGAAGCTGGTAGAAAGCTGGTTGTGGACACCAAGGGTGTGTAAAAAGGATTCAACACACCCTTAACTGTGACGTCAGTATGTACAACAGGCAGAACTACAAGTAGCAGTACTACAGTGCTGTTGTTTTGAGAACTCTTTTTAAGTAAAAGAACAACTATGAGACCAAAAATATTAAAAAGTTAGACAAATAATCTCACCTTTCTCTGATAAAGTCCGTCAGCTCCTTGGAGGATATTTGGCCATGTTTCATATTATGGTACAGCACGTCAAAGCCATTATTCTTTTCCCCCTGTATTGCAGCGATAAAACAAATAGATTAGCGTCCAGTCTGAGGAAAACAAAGACATCAACACAGCGTTTATCAATAATACATTTTTACCCTGAAGGATTGTTCTAGCAGCAGTGTTTTCATCATCTGCATCTGCAGCAGCCTCTGGTCCACCATACCAACCATAGCCATGTTGACACACTTACACAGTAATAAAAGTTTACAGTTGCCCTAACAGGTGATGGAGTGGATTGAAGACACCCGACTCACTTGCTGTTTTGATGTAACCACGCAACTAGATCAGTGTGTCCAGTTTCAGTGATGCTGAAAAATGCAAATGCATCCTTGAATAATTAATTTAAAACAGAAAGTAGGACTGAGAGAATTATTCCCACATAAATGATGTTGTTGTCAGGGAAAACATTTTAAAGAACATTTTTTGGTACTTAAAATCCTATTTTTTATTATTTTTTCCATTTCATTCAATGCAACTTATGATGGCGTGCCTTATGATACAGAAATAAGCAATAGTTAATCAAATTTATGGACCGGACAAATGTCTGGCAATATTTTCGTGGACTGGTCTTTGAGGTGTAGTGGCCAAACACAAATAATGAAAATGAAACGTCTGACATAAAAGCGGTATTTTTAGTATAATAATCAACGTTTATCAACTGTATGCAACTTAATTGGCAAACAAAGTTGATAATTACTAAAATAGATTTGTCTTTTAATGCAGGACTTTTCACCTCTAAGTAGCACAGCAGTTTTTAAGGGTTCATTGCCTCAGTGAAGAGCCACTACAGCGTGGACGTCCTCGAATGCCTACTCTGTGATAGGTGGCACAAAGAGACGGCCATTTGCCATTTATTTGACATATTGGACTTGGCCTGGATACACAAACATGAGGGGATCTGGTCTTATTTTTAAACACTGTTTGGTGTCAAATAATAAATAAAATGTAAATTGTGTAAGTTGAGCATCATCGCTCTGCGGCCCGGTACCAATTGCCCCACGGACCGGTACCGGTCCACGGCCCGATATTTGGGGACCATTGACCTAGAATTCAAAAAAGGTTGTGGGAAATGTCAAGTGATAAATATAAAATAAAATTGTATAATTTTATTATAAAAATAATATATTTTTACCTCTTCTAACTCTTCTAATAAATATGATTAAAGGCACTAGATACAATCCTAAAAAACATATTTGTGCTGATATATCTCAATGGACGACTGCTATGTTATTGTTATTCGACCACTCATTTGCATAAAAATGTACTGAATAAGCCCGTATTATGAAGTCTCTGAAGTTCCATCCGACACAATAAAATGAACTACTTGCATGATGTTTGCCTCAGATATATTTAGCCAATTGTTATCTTATTTTTAAAATCGCATTCTTTACCCATTGTGGCCCATAAAAATAAAGCAACTAAATAGTTTCTGTTTAGCAGATGCACATGTCGACGATAAAGCCTTTGTAAATGGAGGTGGAACCTCTTCTCTCCCGACTGTGTGTCAACACTGTTTTGACGCAACACTACCAGACAAACAGATCCTTCCTTATTTCTGTAGGAACCTGCTGTCAGCAGTTTAATATAGCAGGCGATATTATTGGTGCAGAAGCTTTAGCCTTGTTTTTCTGCACATGCTAACATAAAAGGTCAGGAAGTTTGTGTCTGACTGAAAATCCCAGCCAGTTCCAATATTTCTGTGTTTACACAGCAAACAAACATGAAAAGAATAGCCCATTTCTCCAGGCCCAGCGGACCTCATTTCTCTCCTGCTGTGCAGGCCACTGAGATGTTTCCTGTTATAAGAAGATAAATGTTTGAAAGGGAACAGATTCAGCCATTTCCTCGTCTGCGGATGAGGACACGGCAAGATAATAAACCTCTGTAATGTGTTAGACTTGATGACCAGAAGGTGAGAAGCAGCACACTGAAGTGAACCAATGAGACACGACTACATGCATGATTGGCCAATCGATTTGCAAAACAGGGAAGTGATGAAAGTCACGCGACCATAACAGAAGTGAAGAGCCACAGGAAGAAAGTCCATTCTGTGCTGCAACTGTTCTCACATGGACTGTGATGTCAGTGAAGACAAAGAAAACAAAAATAAACACAGGAAACATGTCTCGGCATTTGTGGGTTGTTTTTTTTACCAAGCTACATAATAAAAAGTTACCCTTTAAAGTGGAGGGTTGAGAACACAAAGACCTCACCTTCACCAGAAAACATATTAAATTAACAGTTACTGATGCTGTGTTTACACTAGCACATAATACGGTAATGCCTCACTAGAGTCCTGACTCCAGTTATGATCTCTGCTTGTGTTCACACTGCCAGGTATGGCACTCATTCTCCACTAACCCACCTTAGCTAATCCGCATCAGGTCAGGGGTTTCAATCCCTTAATAACTCTTTTGTGTCTATCACCATTAAAACTACTTATTGGTACCTACTGACGTAAACAACAGACGGACTGCACATTATCTAATATGGTAGTCAATCCTTATTAAGTGTGAAAACATTAGGCCTAAACAATATAATGTGTTTCTGGTATCTTGAGCCACTTAGAATTTGGAAATTGCAGTTTTCATTACAAATTTCCCTGAATATTATATTGTAAGGAGAGAGAATTAGTCTGAATCAATGTTAAGGAACTTGAACGGTCTAGGACAGGGGTCTCAAACTTGTGGCCCCCACCTTGATGTGAAAATTGAATGTTAGCAGGACCCACTAGATTCTACTGGTAAAAAAAAATCGTTTTGTTTGATGCACTCAGTGGTTGACACTGCTGAATGTGAGTATTACAAGACTAGTCTGAAGTGTTGTAATACAGTGGGAAACTGATTTTTTATTTAATTTTCACCTTTTTTCCCCTCTGGATTGAACATTAATCGCTTACAGCCCTTTGGCGAAATGACAGTGGGGGCAGTGGCCCTCAACTTATTTGAGTTTGAGACCGCTGAACCAGGAAGATCACATGACAAATTGTGCCACTGCTCACAAACAAAAATGTTAATACATCTTTTTTTTTTTTGGATTGCGTGGTTCAAAGACGTCAGATGAATATGGTTCACATTACCCTGCATAGACAGGTAGATGGGTGCAGCCAACTTGCAAAGTACTCTCTTGCTGTGCATGTTTATTTCAAGAAATAAAAACATTACTCAAACCAACTATTCACTATTTGTTTTTGTTACCGGAAACACACTTACTTACTAAAGTGTAGCACTGATAGGATAATGACAGTAAATGATAGGATCTGCAACAGAAACAGCCCGTTGTGTCTTAAAATGCCTCACTTGGAGATAAACTGATGAAAACATTCAGAGCACACCAGAAGAAAAATCTTCCATTTGTTTGCATTGAGATGGAAAGTGCTTTTTTTAGTCTGCAGCAGGAACAGCCCTGGGTAGTAATAATACCTGAGCTCATAAAGTGACTGCAGCTCACTGCAGCACCATCTGTCTACACAGGTTACAGGAAGCTGAACGTTTCTTCATGCTTGAGGCAGCACTAATGCATATGCAGAGCTCTCCCCAGAGCAGCACAGTGGAAAATACAGCAGCTTCTCTCATTTTTTTGGCAGAATGAAAGAATAGGAGTTAGGGTGAGTGTAGTTGAATGAAATAGGGACACAATTATTACCGTCTTTCGTGTAGAACTGAAGCCATAATTGTGATGCAACGATATTAAACAATTAATCAGTTATGATCACATTAATTATGAATAATGCCAATTGTCTTCCAGGCACACAAAGAAAATTAATGAAATGCCAATGCATTCCAATCGATGGAGTTTGAGAACATGTTCATGTAGAGCACTCCCAATGGTCCTACTCCTTGGAAATCATCATTCTGCTCCCTTCATGAGCACACAGATGCCTCATTGCGTATTTGTGTGTTGACATCACATGCAGGCTTTTGACAGCATTGCATTATGGGAAAAGTGGTCCATTGTATGTCTACGTGTGGGTGAAAGGGAGGGAGGGCACAGGAGTGGCAATGTAGGTGCAAGATAGAAAAGAATAGAATTCAACAGTATTGATGTGGCAACAAAATGCAGTTTGTATCCATCACAATATACTATGCTATGAATAGGTTATATTATATATAATATAAGGTAATATTACCTTATATTAGTAGGAGCCAGGACCAAAGAAGAGATGTTTAGGACGGTGAAACAGACAAATGAGAGCAGACCTTGGAGCCGGACTTCAGCCACAAAGATAGTTTGGGATGAAGTGTCATGCGCAGCACAGAAAGACTGTGCCACGAGAGTGTCCAAAAGTGCAGGACAAAAGTTCATAGTGCAGGACTCATAGTTGTAAAAACAGATAAAGGGTCATTCATTTCAGTGTGTTTGCATCAAGAGAGAAATAAATGAAAAAAATAATCTGCACCATTTTCAAGATAAAAAGCAGTTTTGACAAAGTCAAAAGCAACAGAACACCTACAACACAGAAACATATGTACGCAAACCATTGAATTAATTTAAATTTAATTGTACCTTTAAGTTTTTTTTTTTAGCAATGTGTGATGTTGCTTTTTAGCATTCAATACGTAGCTATTGAATGTAAACTAACATGATGTAAATACAGGTCTGTGAAGATTCTTATTCATGCAGGTCATGGTATGTTTACAACTTATCTCTTGGGATCTAAATGTGAAAGGTAGATGTAAACAACAAAATGCAAATTACTATTCATTTCACAAGAAAAAATGCAAAAATGAACGACAATTTATACAGCAGACCTTTTCCCACTGGTTGTGTGTGTGTCTATGGACATGGCACTTCAGGTCAAGCAGAGATGTTGACATTTTTATTTCCCTAATGGTGAAACTGCTTCATTCATCCCTTCTGTTCTGCTGAAATCAGGAAATCTAACTCTGAATGACACTACACTAGTCCTGTGTTTTAGTCCACACTACAGGACTCTACCTACTTTATATATAGACCCACTTTTGTCAAAAGGTGACGACAAAAATGTTATGCTCTACTTCGTTCTTAGCAAATCTTGGTCTGACACTCAGATGGTGACGGATCAGCAGGAACTATTTTATACCTAAAGTACAAAAATGACCTCACTGTGCCACGTCCTTATTATCTGTTCTAGTGGAGGCGTGGTTCTCTTGCCAATTTGGCAGAGTGACAATGTCCCTAACAACATCCCTCCCGCCTGCTATCTGGTTGCTCCACCAGTATGGCTCCAGGTGGAGAGACTGACAGCATGGAAGACTTGTCTGGTCATCTTCCTGTTAGTATACCATCCATATCCGGTCTATGTCAGCTAATGGATATTTCTCACATTACTGCAAATTACAAGTTTTTACTCTGCAAATGTATTGGTCATCCTGTACAATGCATTTGACAGAACTTTTTAAGACATCAGATGACATTTCTGAGAAGGACGAGAATATAGTTTCTAAGCAAGTCAAGGTAAAAAAATCACACCAAATAATCATATCAAACAAAGGCAATATTAATGAAGTTGAAATAAAAAGCATTACCAATGCAAAAGAAACTGTTCTGTTACCATCACCTCCTAATCTTAAACACCACCTTCAAGGACAGTTAAGCAAAACCACAGAAGAGCAGTTTATCTTGTAACATCTGCTGAGCAAAACACTATGTAAAGTCACTTTTTTTTTCCAAATTTCATTATTTAGTGCAGGAGGAATCAGGTGTTTGGTGCCTGTCAGGCAGTAATGGAAGCCATAACACAGGTTAGGTCAGTATTGTTCTACTTTCTCTTTACGACAACAACAAAAGACAACCAGAACACAGAAAATGGAGAAACTAAAAACTTTCCACAGTGTCACGGAATTCTCACCAAATATACTCTCCTTACATAGTCATTTTTAAAAAATGCAAGTCACAGGTGTCAAACTCAATTTTACTGTGGGCCAGAATTAAAAACCAGCATGAAGTCAAACTCAAAATATATCGAGAAATTAACTGTAAATGTGCATGTTTCCCTTCTCTTCAGATATTAAATAGTTTTTCCTTATGAAAACATTTAATCCGGGACAGACAAAGCTTAATGTTGTTAAAACATGACAAATAATTCACACATCAGTGGTATTTGTTTCGTCACACCAGTATTTACTGGATAAATTGCATAATATACAAATCTGAAACTAAAAAAGTCAGAAAGTATTGGCAGAATGCTTCAGATTGTCACACACACTCTCCACCAACAGTTCTCCTCCTGGTGTCACTTAGACGCAACTGCAAATTTGCCCTGGACATTTACTGCCATTATGTTGCTTAACTGAACACTTTCTCTGGGTTAGCGTCTTTAAACACTTTGGGCACAATAAGAGTTGACAAAACCGAGTACAAAACACATCAAAAATATCAAGAAAGGTTTGTGAGGTTAGATGGCCAACAACAACACTATATATAATAATTACCCTTGTACTTGTACTATAAGAGATTGGTGATGTGTAAGTCTGTGTCTGAAATGTTAATAATTAACAGCACAGACAAACTCCCTCTTCCTGTTCTACGCAACAAGCCCATAATAAAAAAAACAAATAAAATGAAAAATATCCTGGAAAAACAATGCCATGAAAAGCCATTAAATTGTCTTCCTGTTGTTTCGACAGATGCCCAGGTGAAGCAGCGGAGACAAGCAACTCCACACACTCACTGAGGAATTTTGAGGCAGTCTAACAAGACTCTCCCTTCCAGACTCGAGACGATGGCCTGCCTTAGACCCCAGGGCTGTAAGCAAGATGACCTCAGCCTGTCTGACTGGGGTCATGTGACCGCAGCACTTCTGGGAGCAGTACACTGAGATGTCACAGATCGGTCGGTCAGAGGCCCATGCTTATAGCTGTGTGTGGTGAGCACATAAAGGATGGGCTTTGTTTACGAATCTACACACAGATGGACATCAAGTTCACCTTAGATGCTCTTGAAGGTTGCTGCATCCAATCCACAGATGTCCCCTGACACCAGTGGCTCCAACGTTATAGCTTGTTGCTCCATTTTAACATCACAAATTTCTAGCTTCCCCAGAGATACTATAGTAGCTGTTACATGTGCGGTCACAGGATCACAACCATCAGTGGAAATATACCAGCTCAGATATTTTTATATATGCAGTATTTTATTTGTACTGAATCTTTTTCCTTCTCCTTTTGGCCTGCCCAATTTCAGGGCGCAAATCAATGTTTTCCATCTCACCCTGTCCTTTGTAAATCTGCTCTGACTCCAACTGTCTCCATGCCCTTTCTTGCTACATTCAGCAATATCCTCTTTGTCTCCTACCCGGTGGAGCATCCTCTCTCATTTGTCCACTGTCCCTCCTCTGAACATGTCCAAACCATCTCAATCTGTCTTCTCTAGCTTTTACTCCAAACCTTCCTGTATGTGTTGTCCCTCTAATCACCTCATTCCTAATCCCGTCCATCCTTGTCTCTCCTAAAGAGAATCTTAGCATCTTTAACTCTTTCATCTCCAGTTCTGCCTTCTGTCTATTGGTAGTGCAGCTTATACATACATCATGGCTGGTTTATTTGTAGTTAATCTATTATCATAAAATTTAAAAAATATATCTTTAAAGACTTTGTGTGGTGTTTTTACAGGTAATGAGAACAGAGAAAATTATTTTATTCAATTGCTAGACGTTTTAAGCCCAACCTTTTTGAATTCCAGTCAATCTCACGTGAAGTTAACCCCTAAAGTTAAAAAACAGTGCTGTAGAGCATCACAACATACTGTGTGACTAATTTACCATGTCTAAACCAGTGTTATGTCAGCAGAACAGAAGAAACTTTAATGCAGACCCACATGTTTAGGTGTTTTCCCCGGAGGGACAAACTGTTACAGCTGTGTCTGACCAACTCTCTCTCTCTCTGGAACAACTTAGTTCCAGTTACAATACTGTGAGAAATATTTGTAATATACTCAAATAACACTGATAAAACAAGAATGGCAATAATACTCCCTTGATGTCTGCAAATAAGTTTGACCTATAAACCGTGTAAAGTATACACATACTGTGTTATGTAGCTATCCCAACAATGAACTCCTGAGAAATCAGTCAAATCAAGGTAAAACCCTATTTTTAACGTTGCACTAATCACTGAGCCCTTGACTGACGGGTTCTAATTGTTGAAGATCTACTATCTACAACTATATGATCTCAACATTATATATTCCATTGAGGCGATGGTGCCAAAAATGAGTTGAGAGTTAAGAGGATACACACAAATCTTAAAAATCTTACTTAAAAAAAAAGCACAGATGGACAGATGTGTGTGCACCTGCATCCTGTACAGAAGCAAACAGGGGGCCGGGGGGCCAACTCAGTAAGCCTGACTATCGCTAGTAGTGATGAGTTGTGGTCAAGTGAAAAGGTAATGGATGCATCACTTAAAGCCAAGTGGTTGTGTGCATGCCCTGCATTTTTAGCACACAGCTGATCTTTGCCATCACTGGACCCTCTTGTGGCTCACTGCTGGGCACAAAGGGCAGATTGAAGAATCACATGCCTCTGCTTTTTTCTGTTGGTAATGAATTTCCTTTTTGGGGGAAGTTCTCCCGAGGTAAGCAACACAACTCAACAAATTTCACAGATGCTTTTTCCACATTTAACTAAACAATTAGGAAGATTCCACCTATTTTAAGAAGGGGGAAATGTTTTATAAATGCCCCAGATTAGCCTTTCGTGAGTTGGGCTGGCAGCCAGCAATGGTAATGATATAGCTGGATGTCTAAATATAACATTGGTTATGCCATTCTAAGAAGTGGTATACCTTTAAAAAACATTGCCAAGGACGTTAATGTTAGGCCCTGTTTAAACACCTAAGGAACACTTTACAATGTCATTATTACGAATAACAGACTTAAACCAACTGCTTTCTTTTCTACTAATGTTTTTTGTTACCTTGAGGTTGCATTAGTACCACTTAATTAAGGTTATCCATTGTATTTTTGCAAGATAATCCAATAAATGCATACGTTAGTAGGGAAGAATGGAGTTTAAATGAATATTATATAATACAAAATATATACTGTATTGTATTACATATATACATATATAAATATATATTGCATGTTTTGAGGACAGACGTGTATACATTACTCTCTGCATTCAAAGCAGTATACAATGCACCATAAAATAACACGTGTTTTACTATATTAGGTATAATAAATAAGAATTAATAGAACATTAATTTACAGGTTTACAACCTAGATATTTATAATACATAAATAACAATTATCCGCTAAATCACTGGCAATTCTTGTGTCAGATACAGGACGCCATTGTCACCTAAGGTTAGAGCAATTGTATTGATTAAAATTTCGTTGGATGTTATTACTAAGGGCAGGTGTGTTAAATCGAAAGGTCACAAACTTAACTGCACTTTAACTTGAGCAGTTTTGACACAGCCACGTCAGGAGCGAAACAGCCTTTGCTAACACATAGCCACAAACGCTGTACAAGTGTCAACCATTTTATAACAACACTAGTTTTATTAAAAATATGGCCTGGGTGTGGACGCTCTGTGTAAGGAGGAATTCGAGGTTTTTAAAGCGTCTCTCTCCCTAACTACCCTAAAACATTTGGCCTCTCAGTGAAACTTTGTTACTGAAGAAAATTACGAGTTCAGCCAAGACTGTTGACTGACAGTTTAAGCACCCAATCACATTCATTGAACTAACCCTTAACATTCCAAGCCTGCTTGAGGAAACCAATTGCCGACCAGGGGGGCGGTGACTTAGAGGTTTCATGTTAGATGGGGTTACCGAGGCCCAAATCTCGGGGTGGCAAACCATAATTCGCAAAGAAAATTAACGAAGGTGACGCATCGCTGACCACTGCGCCGGGGTGCACAAAACAGCAAGATTTTAACGGAAACAATTCCGGAACACAGCGAACTCTCGGTGCCATGTAAACAACACTTATTTCCTCAGTGAACTGGACATGTTAGGGAGGGAACACAGTGAAGGAAAAACACCGGTGCAAACACTAAACAGTAAAGTATTCTTACCCAGAAATTTTCAATGAAGTAAGGCGTTATCATCTTGTTGTATTCCTTTTCGCCACAACTCTTTAACCCGGCTGTATTGCAACTTCCGAAGCGTAAATCATCCACCGTCCTCCCCCCGTTTCTGTTGTATCTGCCTTTCCCCGTATTCCTCCTCTCCCCTTTCTTCTCCCTCCCCACGTAGAGACTCCACCTCCACTCGATAGCTGCGCTGCGTCTCCGTCCCTTTCTCTCTCCCACAGCCGGCTTCAGCAGTTGGACTGTGTTTGTGAGAGGAACAGCGCCGCTGGTGGCCAACGTATGGAAGTGCTACATTAATATTCCTCAAAGGAACTCTTGACTCACATTATAGGATAGACGTTACTTTAATTTAATGCACAGTGGTTGTGTCCAGGCACATTATAAAAGGATGAAACTTAAAACAAATATGTCAAAACTCCAAAAAAATCCTACGTATTGTCAAATGTAAGCAGTTTTGGGGCTGAACTGTAAACAAATCTCCGCCATTTTCCTGCTTAAGTTGTATATTGTCAGTTATATATCAGTTAGCTTGTAACACGTACCACAAGAGAAAAAAAATACTCCATCTTTCAGGGTATATTTCATCTTACATTTGACATGAGATTCATAAATTTAAGAGTATAAATGTAATATCATTAGTTACTCTTTGTTTATTGTTTGCTTCCTTTCTGTCATTATTGTTACTTTAGCCACTATTTTAGACGAGAGAGTTTAAGTCTAACTCTGCTTTAACTCTTTGGAGCACGCTGAAATTATTTGGCTTCATCAGCACAATAAAAACCAACATTAAATACATACCTGCTTCTTCTTCATCTCCTTGTCCCTTTTTCAGTGGTTGCCATAGCCAGTCAACAATTTCCATCTCCCCCTGTCTTCTGTATCTTCTACTCCAGGGGTTTGCAAAGTGTGGGGCGGGTGGCGCGTGTGACCCTGGGGAACATGCTTTTTTTTTCCAGAAAAAGATTGGGAAGCACTGTTCTACTCTGACTCCAACTACATCCATGTCCTCCTTCATTGCATCCATCAATCTCCTCTTTGTCTCGTACCAGGTGTCTCCATCTCTAGGATCATTCTTCTACCAATACATCCACTGTCCCTCCTCTGAACATGTCCAAAACATCTCAATCTGGCTTCTCTAGCTTTTTCTCCAAACCCTCCTGTCTGTGTTGTCCCTCTAATCTCTCATCCATGATTCCGTCTATCCCTGTCTCTCCTGAAGATCTCACAAATGTCCTGGTCTCAGAACTGTCCTCTAAACCTTTTCCTTCACCTTAGCTGACTCTCTTCTATCACAGATCACTCCTGACTCTTTTCTCCAGTTGTTCCATCCTATCTGTACTCTATTCTTCTCCTCTCTTCCAGTCTCCACTGCTCTGAACGTTTGATCAAACAAATCTCATGTGTAGGAGGAAGAATAAGACCAGGAACTGGAATGATGTAAACAATTTATTGGAACAATGTACAGACTCAAGCAATGATAACCAGTCACACTCACTATATCATCTTACAAATATTACAAAATTACTACAGTACAATATAGATTCTTTGCATGATCCAAAATATTTGGTGGCCCCAAAAAGTATTAATTTTAAAATTCAGCAGCTTATTAAAAAAACCTCAAACCATATCTATCAAAATGACACTTTTGCTTTTATCAGCAAAACAAGATGAAGGCAGATAGTCCAATCAGTCTGAAGGCTAAGAGAGAACACAGGAGTTCTTTGACTAGACATTCGTCATTATCAGTGGGTGCTTTATAAAATACAAATTTCCGATAAAGCTCTATAGAAAGTCAGACGTGTTCGCAGACATCATGGATACAACATGACGCCCCTAAGTTGTCAACCTATCTCTTACATTAAGTACAGTAGGAGTTACGTTTAAATACTGTATTCGCCTTCAAGGCATTGTGTACACACTTTACTAAACCTTTATAAAGGTCTGACAACGACAATTTCCATAAAAATGGCTAAAATGTTTCCAAATTATTATTAGTTTTCTCCTGCATTTTTGAGTTGTAGCAATTGTCAGGAAACTAGCTGCGCTGCACACGTATAACACCAAAGTCAATCAACACCCGAGGTTATCCATTCGCTTACGTATAACGGGCAGGAGTCGAATTTTTTTTAGCTTGATGAGAAATGAGTAAAAAGCCACACGTGATCCAAAGGGCGAGGAGGAGGGTTGGAGGGGGGTGATGAAAACGATTAACACTGAACACAGACATCCTGAGGTTTACACATAGGTTACACATATTCAAGTAGTTCAACACAATTACGATGTATAGCAGCAGTCAAGTCAGAAATACAGCACAGCAGGTTGAGGGATCATTGTGTTTGTGTGTGTGTTTTCTTTTCTTTTTTTTTTTAAAGACCAGATTTCAGACTGTTTTACCCCATTGCTTTAGCATGCTGAACAGCTGGAATGTGACAGACAACCATCAGTTCAAAACACAAAATGAAGTGGCACATGTACATATTTGCCTCTGTATTCCATGATGCATTAAATTCCCTGTTTAAGACCATTTGTCTAAACTTTTCACATTATTTTTTTTGAGACACTAAACTACTTTTTAAACCCCCCCCCCCAAAAGGTAGTTAAGAATCACCCGATAATTATTGCATTAAATAAATACATTTTGGCAGCTCTATTTTATGAATCATCTATGGCCACTATACGTTTATAATCTTAAGGATTTGGATAGAAAGTTAATTTCAAGCTCTTGCATTTTCAATGTCTTAAGTGCATGGTATGTGCATCATTAAAGAATTAAATACTGCAGTTATTACTCTGGCCTGCAGAGGAAAAAAAGAAAAACTACTAGCTGGGCTTTAAAATTATAAAATAAAATAAAAAGAAAATACTCCCTGTCAAACCCATCATGGAATACATTCAGCCTTTCTGAAAACAAAACATTCACACATGTTCTTAAATATTACAGCGCAAAAACAAACAGACATTGACATTGTAGTTTCACAGTTTTTTTTTAGAATTATACATCCAGCTTTGGGGTAAAAGTTAAGGGAGTACACTTCAGTAGGATTCACGGTAGGACTGTACCAGCGTTGCAAATCCTTAATGGCTACTATGCACAGCTGTATGTTTCTTTTGAAAGGTTAAATCGATGCGTCCCCTCCCTCCCCGTTATCCCCTTCCCCACGCTAGGTCAGGCTGCACGAGGCCACCAACATGCAAGAGACATACGGCATCCAAGTATCCCACAAAACACCGTCACCCAGAACATTACACAGTCATCCTCCAAATCATGCTTTGAGCACAAGAATTTAAACAACCAATAAGAAAAGTTTAGTACATTCAGAAATAAACAGAATCAATATTGAGGTGATAGGGTTTGGGGATCTGACAGCCAAACAGTCACTATATTCACTTGGACAAGTTTAGTGTTGTTGTGATTTGAAAAAAAAAAAAAAATCATAAATAAAAGAGGAGCGAGTCACAGGACGCCTGCTTCTCCGTCATCTCTCTCTCTTTATGAGGCTCAGACACTAAAAAGAATAGTGTGCATTTAAAGCTTGGATATGCTCGCTAATGAAAATCTGTGTCACACCCACATCCATCACAAGACCAGACAGAGACTTTTACTGCACTGTCAAATCACAGCCCGGACTTTTTCTTTTCCACCTCTGCTAAGGCTGGTGCATCAACCCACTATTCATCCACTACATACAGCTGACGGCTGCCTTTGTATTGACGAGTGATTGTAAAAAAAAAAAAAAGAAAAAAAGAAAAACCACTGTAAAATTGATAAATATACAGGATGGAAAAATGAACCTTCTCCGGGTAATGATGGCTGTAAGAAACATAACACATATCACTAATTATTAACCACTTTTCACAATGATACAAGCATGCTACTTATTCCCAGAAGAGGAAAAAAAAAAATCTGGTGCTCTCCAGTGACATGAATATCAGCCATCGCTGAAATCAACTGACAGCTCTGCGCGTGATATCTTAAAACGTTGTGATATGAAGCACAGTATACGAGTCGTACTTTTATTTTAGCTGCTGGTCATGAGCGCTTTAGCTACACTTATTGTCATTTAATACACACTCCGATGTGAACTGTTTCCTGCTCCAACAATGAAAAAAAAAATGCATTGTCTTTACACTACTAACATTCCATTTACCCATGCTGACCAGATTGTGGAGACCACTTCCTGGTTAACTCTTTCATAATAAAAGGAAACTCTTGTTTTAGCCAAATTAAAAAGCAAATATCTGACACAGAGTTTTACGTCTTATACTCGCCTATTTGCTTATGTTTCTTCCCAGCAAGCCACCTTAGCAGCATATGAAGAGTGTGAGGAAGAAATAGAGAGAAAGAAAAATCATCAGGTGGGAAATGTCATTATTTCTAATAAGGATGTGATTACGTTTTCCTCCCTTGATTAGGTTGTTCTGCTTGTCCCTTTACCCCTTTTGCTTGTGCACTGGGGCTTTGAGCACTGCAGCTACCACCTCCCTCCCACCCTGTCCACCAGGTTGCAGAAGGGTCCGCACCCCTTCCCTCCCCTGAGCAGGCAGACCCTCCCACCAGTAAAGGGTAACATGATCCCTGGGCTTAAGAGGTTCCCTATTTTGCTTCCCAAAGTGAAAAACCTGTAGAAAAAAAAGAAAAAACAAACCAACAGAGAGAGACATGTTTAACAGACAATATTGGCACTTTGTTGTTCATTCAAATAACAATAGAGTGGAAACCAACCTCAGTTCTGAGGTTCACTGCTGCAGGAACAGTTACACCCCATAAAAGGTAGCCAGCCTCTCCTTCAGGGGCAAGGGGAACTGATCTGAGAATCGTCTCCAGTTTTCATCTCCAACCTGGTTTTTAAACCCATGAAGAATCTGAAAATAAAGCACAAAGACAGGTTTTAAGCCAGATGTTGGCAAACCTTTTTGCCACAATCGGTCCCAAATTAGACACGTGGGCCGAGTGGAGAGCAGAAAGATGAAGCGTTTGTTTGATCCAAGTTAAATGCCATGTAAAAGTAATGTATAAACTCGAGATTGCTAAAATTCTAATAGCCTTTATGACGTCATCTGGTGAGAGAAACGCAGAAGTATAATGATAATAACAAGACAATTTTAATTTGGACAAGGTTGGCCCCCCGGCTTTTGTTTGCCCATGGCTGTTTTACACAATATTATATTATACTTTTATTTTAAACTTGTAAATATTAGGGATTTTCAACCACTAGGCTGAGCACTGGTACTGGGCTAATTATTTATGGCAAGGCATTTATACGTAGAACTAGCGTTTTCTTGCAGTACTCTGGCCGCCTTCAATGGTTTTACTTAAAAGTTGCAGATACACAGGGATTCTTCCAAGTCTTTAAGACAGTGCTTTATACATATGCTTGAATGGTGGTGAAACAAAGGATTATGACTAATACCGCTTACAATTAAATGTGGAAGGAAATTTGTATGGGGATGTGGAAATCCTGAGTTGGTCCGGTTACCGTAAGCACGCTATTTTTAAAAAATTTTTTTTTACTTAGCATTAATTGGGAAGAACCCTTAGGTAATGCACAGGAGCTACCAGGTGCCTGCAGGCTGTGTTCTAAAAATAAAACAAAATAATTGTACTGATACCTACAGTATTGTGTCAGACAGTTTGGTGTCTCCTTCTCTACACCTTGACAAAGTAAACCTATCCAACTATCCACTAGGGGGCAGATGGAAACATGAGTAAAAAAAAAAAAAGATATAAATAAATAATAAAAGATAAAACATTCCTCTTAAGAAATGCCTGGCAACCCAAATAAAGTCCTGTAAATATTTAGGACTCCACAGCGACTGTTGGGCGTTACCTTGTAGAACATGTCTCTGAGATCATCTTTTGGATTTACCCAGGAGGCCACGGCATCGCAGAAGAAAATAAAGTCCTGTTTAGGAGAGAAAACACGGTGAGGTAATGCCAACGCTTGTAGATCCGGTATCAAAACACATCGGGTCATTAAACTGGCAGCTCTCACCTGCACGACACCACCTGGATTTACGCTGATCATCGTGCAAATTCCTCTGAACGCAGAATCTTTCTCCTCATTGTCTCTGATATTTCGTAGGGAGGAGCACCTGATGACAGGGACAGGACGGTTTTATACAGGACACAGCAAGAGCCAATAGATCAAGTAAAGTGACTAACACTAATACAAACACTGATTCACTTTAACTGTATGTACTAGTATTATAGTAAGAGTTCTAATTTCTAATATAACGCATCTACTTTAGCACAAAAGTGTCCATGAAGACAGGTCCAATACTTGCACACAAAAGACAAAAACATTCAATTCTACAGTCTGAAACTCTGCAACTTTGGTCTAAGCAGTGTGTCCATTAAATTATCACCTATAGCACCTTGAAATAAAGTTAATTTTTAAAGGATTGAGTGGAAGATTGGGGGAAACTGTGGGACAGGCACATGCAGCTGGGTGACTAGGAAATGAGAGAGGGATCAAGGAATTGCTCCTTGGCAGCAAAGGCTGTGTCCCATCTCTGTTGTTGAACCAGCAGGCATGTGACACGTCTGTTCCCATGCATCTTTTAAGTTGTTAGCCACAATTTACAATGACAAAAAAAGTGGAACTTAAACAAATTAATGTATAAATACATGAAGGTGCTACAGAGGCATAAAAAAAATAAAAATAAACCACAAATAGGACCTAAAAGAGGACAGGGTTAGTCACATGGTTGGCAATGTATACAAACTTAGAAGAAAAGGAAAAACTGAGAAGGAGAGTGAGAAGTGAGGAGGAGGAGGAGAAGGAGGAGAGGGAGCAACAGGAGACAGCGAGAGGACAGTGAGTGCAGAGAGCAGATGAATTAAATAAAAGATTGAATAATACACACCAGGGTCTTATAAACTGCTGTAGCATGGGTGCCACCTCTTGAGGACAAACGTAACCAAGACGACCAATTGTTATTGCTAAGGTAACGCAATCACGGTTACACACCACCAAACGCCAACCAAGACATGAGCAATGAGGAGGGGGAGGAGAAAATAAAGAAAAAACAAACAACTCAGAGACATAAATCAACAGAATCTGTGCATGATAAGAAACAGAAGATTTCACTCGTGTTGATTATTACTGCCCCTTCAGTCATGAGGAGGAATATATGAAAATATGACACTCTAAAAAAAACATACAACACGTTTAAGGGAGAACACATTGACAACTCTGACAGGACATTCATATAAAAAAATGTAAATTACAGTAACATTTAGAATACATAAATAAAAATACTAGCTAATTTCAAATGTGAGACTGTGATTTTATATAAGTAATGCTCGAATCTGTAATTGACTAGAGATTTCTCCCTTAAACTCACAAATGTTAATTATCAATACAAAACATAATATTACTGTTCTCTTTTTTTTTTTTTTTTTTTTGCTGTTCGTTGGAAAAAGAAATGTGAAAAATACTCCAAGTCAACTACATGGAGGGAGACTAGTATCCAGCACAGCAGGTTCTTATGAGGCAGAGAGGAGGGAGGACCTAAGTTTAAGAGACACAAAACTATGCAACATTCTCATTAACAAACAGGCATTTATGAACAGTCCAATGACACATGCAGAAAGCAGATGGTATGTTCATTAGAGTAAAGTTCAGTGCAGGATCAGAGGGTTAGACTTTTAAGAATCGCAAGCGAGAAATTGAAAAACAAATCCAATTCTTATGACTGTCCTGCCACTGTAACCTCTGTCCAACTTTACACAGAGATGTCTTATAATAAAGTTGCCAGCGGCAGCAATCTCTCATGGCAGATGTCGTCCATGAATCAATTCAAATCAAAAAGTTTGATCCACTTATTATTACACCTTAGCTCTACTGACATTTTCATTTTTTTTTTTTTTTTTAACCAAAAATAATTATTTGTTAGTTGTTAAATCACGAATCCTGCACCAAACGTTGGCCATTCTTAACAACATTTAACATCTATTAGCAGATATGCATTCACATTTAAAGAACAGTAAATAAAAGCAACAAATAAACTGACAGCAAACAAAGAGGAGAACACATCTACAAGTCTGTCTCTCTCTCTATTCTCTCTAACGGTTACACTTCACCCTCACATGCATTAACACTTCTTATTTTAGAATGTTAGGAATTTGCAATTTAATAAGTGTAAACAGGAGGAGAGGGTGACCTTTTCCTTGGAAGAGCTCTCTGGGCTGCGTGCTCTGACTCTGATCCCTTCTCTGATTCATTCTGAGCTGGTTATAGTACAACAAGTGTGTCTAAAAAGTCTCAATAAGTAACTATGTGTAGCTGGGAATAACTCTGACACAGTGACTGTGTCACCTACTGACATGGCAGAATTCTATCTCACCCACAGGTGCACAGTCGGACCACGTTGGTTTAATCCAAGCCTGGTCACTTACACAGCTTGTTTGATTCAACAATGCCAGGAATTTTACACCGAGGCTTACCACCGGGAGTGAGGGGTGGGGTGGGTTGGTTCATTTCAGACTGCATGCTGCCAACGAGCAGATGAAATATTTGATATACTTTACTTTCTCTCTGTTGAAACCAGCCAAACCTGTAAGGCCCAAGGCTTGGTGAGGGCAAAACAAGCACCAGGGGTGAGTGTGGTGAGCTGAGCTGTGCTGAGCTGAGCTGAAAGGACCTGAGTGTGAGTACCTCCCTGTCTATGTGGTGACCAGGCTGGCTAACTCAGCACTGCCACCAAGTGGTACCTGTGTTTTCCAGCAGAGTCTTTGGAGTATTGGGCCTGTTAATGATCTCTACAAGCTGGTGCAGCACCATGGAAATATATGGCTGCATTTCAGGCCCTGAGCGTGAAAGAAAGGAAACAATGGTGGAGGGAAATCTGTCAGTCATACACTCAACAGACTGCATTTACATTGATAAGGTGAAAAAAAGTAAAGGGTTGCATGGAATATTATTGTATTAACCGATATCAACAAGTGTAAATTAGCTTGTCCTCCAACAGAAAATATAGAACTTTTTTTTTAATATATTGAACTTAAGTGATAACAAATGCTGAGCTAAAGGTCTAGCCAGCATGAAAACAAAACAAAAACCACTGCATATTAAAGCAGGGTGTTGTATCCATTTCCCAGAGCAGGGGGGGCTAAGTCAGCAATGTAGTTCTTCTTGAAAGGCCAGCTGTAACTGAAATACTTCATGAATATAATAACCTATGTGTTATGACATGTTTCGGCAACTGATTATATTTATTAAGGTTTCATTCTTGTGTAATTCAGTAGCACTTTGGGACTTTAGAACACGGTGATGACAGGCCTTGAATTTGACACGTGCGTCTTAAAGGTTTTGATAAATTGATAACTATTCCTATACATCAGGGGTCTCAAACACAAACAAGTTGAGGGCCACCAACCACACTATTATTTCACCACAGGGCTGCATCAGCTTTCAGTGTTCAATACAAAAAAAGAAGAAATTATAAAAAATCAGTTTCCCATAGATTCTGTGTAATACAACACTGAACCAGAAGAGGACTGTGTATCAGGTTTGAGAACTATATGATTTACCATAATATGTGGAGAGCAAATCTATAAAATATTATAATACATTTAACGTTCACATCAAGGTGGGGGCCGCAAAATATAATTTCACGGGCCACAAGTGGCCCATGGGCCGCATGTTTGAGACCCCTGCTATATACTTGAAGGGACAGTTATCCCCTCTGCCTTGGGTGTTATTTACCACTGCTCAATTCCTTATTTTTAGCCTCCATGCTGCTTTTCTGCCTAAGACTGCTTCACATTCGGATCTTCATAAACCTTTGTTACATCAAATCAGGTCAGTGTTTTCTTTCTTCATAATACTGTCTTGAATTAACCTTGCACAACCACAGATTAAGGTTCACACATGTCTTACAGAAATAAGGTTTTAAAAGGACGTGAAGCACTTACCCATTTGAACAGCTATCTCTCCAATTGCCCATGTTGCATTGTTGCACACTGATATTAACTCTGGATTTAAGTTAGTACCCAGTATGGGCATAAAATCAGCTGAAAGGAGGACAGCGTGTTAATAAGGTAGTAACTAGAAAGTGTTGTCCAAATAAATGATTCACTTCGAGAGGACGTACCGATACATGATTTGACATGTTGGAAACAAGCCTTAGTCAGATCGCCCAGAAGAGCAAACGAACTCTGACGTACCTCCGGCATCTTGTCCTGGATAGATGGAGACAGTGATAAATGGTCAATAAAAAAAAGGGTTGGGCTCAGTTCTTACAGCCAACAATGGGTCACTCAGGGACAGCTTTTCACCTGCATGCACTGATACATGAGAGTGAGGATGTTGCTCCTGGCAACCAGCTGCTCAATAGTTCCTCCTAAGCCTTCAGCAAGTCCACTCAGAAGATCCAGCGCCACAATCATGAAGTCTTTGTCAGGAGCCTCGTACTGGTCTGGCTGTGACTGATGAAGCTAAAACCAAAAGAGTCAATGATTTGACACCAAAAGAGTCAAATTATTTTTCATTTACAGTATTATACCTTTCTGCTACCCTTTAAAATAGTAATCAAATCTATTCTTTTTGGAAACAATGCCGACTCCTGGCCTGCAGGTGGTGCTAAGTATTCATTGATAATTCAAGTGTGCATTACATTGTTGTATATTAATGCACTAATATCAGATGAAACAGTTTCATCAAGGAAAAAAATGTAGGGTTTTGTAAGGTTTGTAAGGGTTGTGCCAGGTTTAAATAAATAAAATTTAATGTATTTTAAATATCCAGATATATTTCTAAAATTAACTGGATTGTGTACAATCTTTGTATTATTTGAATAATTTAATATTTTGAATGTTTCAGATGTTATTTTATTTATTGTATTCCTTTTTTTATTTATCTAGAACAGAAAATGACGATGTAGGAGAGAATAATTGGGACCAGATTGAGGAAGAAGAGAGATTTGTGAACAACAATATGTATGACTAGAAAGAGTACCACAGATATTTTTCTTAAGGATTTGATACTTAAGTACAGAGGTCAGAGGGAGCTGTAGTTTGTTTTTTTTTTAATTAGAAAAAAATGACAGGGTGCCAGGGGAGGAATTGTGGTTTTGAGGAAATCAGGAGTGGCAGAGAAGTATGTTAGATTGGTGCAGGATATGAATAATAAGAATGATAAAGTTCAACAGTGGTGATGTGTGCTTTTGGAAGGTGTGTTTTGTTATTGTTACAATTTTATTACTGTTATGATTATAACTTATAATAATAAATCTATCCTATACATTTTATTATTATTATTATATATGAGAATAATGATGTTGTGTAGAAGAAATTTAAAAAACGCACTCCCACCATGGCTTGAGCGAGTGTTTTCTGCACCAGGTTCACGCATCGCTGGTACACAGGTTCACAGTAGGGCAGGAAACCACTCTGCAGGGCAGTTGCTACTGATGACAGACACTGATAAAACAAAGGTGAAGGGGAAAAGTATCTGTCAGGTGACTGTTTTCTTGACAGAATTCAGACAATGTAAAATTTAAAAAACTCACTTCCAATAGAGGGAAAAGATCTTTGTCTTCATCTTTCAGCTGGTTCCATTTTTGGATTAACGGTGGCATTAACATCTGGATGTACTCCTGATAAATAAGAAATCCTTATTAGTCCTCAGAGAGACACATAGATATACATGAATAGATACCAAATTCAGAGAGGTAGTCTCTGAAAGTATGACTAATACTTTGCTAAAGAAGGACAATAAATGTGTGTCAATGTCACATTATCACATACCGGTTTATTTAGATGATGTCCCACTGAGTCTGCTAATGTTCCAATGGCATCGTAGAGAATCAGCAAATTTTTGTGCTGGTACTTGCTGAACGCAAACACCAGTGTGTCCAGGATGAAGGCCAGGTACGGTACCAGTTCTGTGCAGGCCTCCTCTTCTAAAGTGGCAAAGGCACTAGAACAAAGGAAAGGAAATGGAGAATAATGTTTCACCAAGAAATGGAGCAGAGGAAAGTCTGGATAACAACAGAAAAACATGCATGTACAGTATATACAGTATGTAGTTCATCTCCCGCAGGAGTGAATGCTAATTTGTTCATGACTGATGCAAACGTAATGCGGGTCTCTTACTGTGGTGATGGATGATGGGGGATTTCAAGAGTATTTATATATTTAAAAAATTGTCAAAGACATTGTTTTCAAATATAAAAATAGAGTTTGTTGGTAAGAAGGCGGGACAACAGAACAACACTATCCAATCATAGCCAGAGACTGTACAGCAATTGGATACGCCAAATCAGTATATGGGGTCAGACAAGAAAAGGTTGTACCGAGCCATCCCTTAATAATATATATATATAATATATTAAATAACAATAAACTACATTTTAAAAACAATAACAGTAATGTTGTTTTCTAATTGATTATCAAAAAATGTGATTTTCTAAATAGTTTAGCAAATTCTATAACTTTCTGCTACCAGACCAGTATAAAAAGTTAGAATCTTCTGTCACCATTTTTGCACCACAGACCGGTTGAATGTCTTGTACTATTTTCATGGACTGGTCGTTAAGTTGTGGCAGATAAATACCCCTTAATAAAATTTAATTTATGGTGTTGTCAAATATTTTCCTACCTATAAAATCTTCCTACCCGAATTAACTTTGCATGCACACAGGATTTCCCAAGTGCACACAGCCTATAATTTTCTCCTACCAGACCGGTATACAAGGTTAGAATCTTGTATCAATGACTCTTTTTGAGTTTATTTTTTGTTGTCTTCACTGAGAAAATATTTCCTAATCAAATATAGTTGCATTATTGATGATGGAATCCTAGCCATTCTATTGTCCAGTTCTTTTGTTGATATGGGTATGGATCAAGTGTACTTAATAGCACCAATTCACCCTTGGACCAGTACCGGTCAGATGTGAACTGTAGATGTGTATAAGAGACAGGAAATGGAGAATAATGTTTCACCAAGAAATGGAGCAGAGGAAAGTCTGGATAACAACAGAAAAACATGCATGTACAGTATATACAGTATGTAGTTCATCTCCCGCAGGAGTGAATGCTAATTTGTTCATGACTGATGCAAACGTAATGCGGGTCTCTTACTGTGGTGATGGATGATGGGGGATTTCAAGAGTATTTATATATTTAAAAAATTGTCAAAGACATTGTTTTCAAATATAAAAATAGAGTTTGTTGGTAAGAAGGCGGGACAACAGAACAACACTATCCAATCATAGCCAGAGACTGTACAGCAATTGGATACGCCAAATCAGTATATGGGGTCAGACAAGAAAAGGTTGTACCAAGCCATCCCTTAATAATAATATATATATAACAATAAATCTAAATACATTTTCTAAGCAGTTTAGCAAATTCTATAACTTTCTGCTACCAGACCAGTATAAAAAGTTAGAATCCATCCTTTTTCCATTTTTGCACCACAGACCGGTTTAATGTCCCGTACTATTTTCATGGATTGGTCGTTAAGTTGTGGCAGATAAATACCCCTTAATAAAATTGAATTTCTGGTGTTTCCTACCTATAAATACCTATAAATATTTTCCTACCTATAAAATCTTCCTACCCGAATTAACTTTGCATGCACACAAGGATTTCCCAAGTGCACACAGCCCATAATTTTCTCCTACCAGATACGTAAACAAGGTTAGAATTTTGTATCAATGACTCATTGAGTCATTTTCAGTTTATTGTTGTTGTCTTCACTGAGAAAATATTTCCTAATCAAATATAGTTGCATTATTGATGATGGAATCCTAGCCATTCTATTGTCCAGTTCTTTTGTTGATATGGGTATGGATCAAGTGGAAGTAATAGACACAAATGTGAAAACAAACACTGCTATTTTTTTACCTGCAGGCTGCCTCCTGTACACGCTTGTTGCTGTCCAAAATTCTTTTGAGCAGCTCTTCCATGAGTGGCTTCAGGTAAGTATCCGGGGGCTGACTGACGACCCAGTGGGCATAACGGCTCAGAGTCCAGCATGTGATAGAACGCACCAGGGCCTTCTTGTCGGACAAACACAGGATGAGGTGGGGAATGAGTTCAGGCAGGTACTGGATCATGCCCTGCATGCAGCCTGGGAACAGAGTGTCAAGGCTGTCATCGAAGAAAGTTGTTTTATTTTTATTTTCCATTAAAAACATCCTGCTCTGACTTTTTACCTTCAGCTATGGCCCCCAACACGAGGATGCCGGACTCCTTGACCACCCACTCTGGATGGAAGAGCAGTTCCTTGAGAAGGGGCAGAATGTGCAGCAGCAGATCATCCCTGAACACGTTGGCCAGCACGTCCAACGCCGCTGCTGAACACTTGCCTAGCATTTGAAAAAAACAGAGAGACAAACGCACAAGTAAAGCGTGAGTGTGGAAGGAAACAACAGAAGTAAAATAATAAATAATAAAGTAAATAAATAAAAATACAGACAAAGTTATAAAAAGGATCTAAACTATTTTATGCCCCGAAGACAAGACTCACGAAGATTCCAGTCGGAAATTGTATCATCGTCATTCAGTTCATCATCGTCATCATCGTCGTCCTCGATGCCATCGCCCTCGTGCTGCTGAGCCACCGTGCGAGACCGGTGAAATCGCGGGCGGATGTCTTGCTCGTTGTCAGGAATGGCTTCGTCTTCTTCGATGTCACCCTGGAGACGATTGGAAATAAAAATAACAGGTGCCTCAGTTAACTCAAATGTAACATTGCATAACATAACAGAGACATAACAACATTGCAATCACCGTCTAGACTGCATTAAAAATCATCTTCACACCTGAAGGTTAAATCTGTGAAGCTAATCCTAAGATCCTGGACACCTTCATCGACCCAAGCCTCATCCTAACACACTGTAACTTATGGGTGCAGTGGTGGACACAAATAGGACTCCACAAACTGACCTTGAGCAGAATGATGTCAATCTCAGAGTACTTCATCCCGTTGACAAGCACCGGAATCAGCCTGCAGCAGGAAATTACAAAAAACAAAGTGCAAGGACAGGTCAATGCTCACAAGTCGCCGTTCACGTTTGATTTCTCCGTTGACACGATTTTATGGAAGTGTGTGACAGATATTAGGGCTGAGATCAACAGCAAAGGTTCTTAATCAGCAGTGAAGGATCAGCTGTCAAGGCTGCTGTCCATCATCATCATCAGTTCTTTAAATTAATTTTGAGACATACACACACACAAACATAGGGGGAGCAGTTTCACCAAGGTTCAGGCAGAGCCAATAAAATTCCCTATAGGTCCAAAGGCTGTAAATCTGGGGTCTCAAACTTGCGGTCCGCGGAACATTTGTGGCCTATGGAATGATATTTTGTGGTCCCCACCTTTATATGATCATTTTAATGTTAGTGCGGAGCGCGAGATTAATAAAGGGGTTTCACTGCAAGCACACAATGTCGGAAATGGTCATGTTGGATGAACACAATGGTAAAGTGGACTCTGCTTTGTTGCACTATTCACTTTCTGCAGTAATCATGTCTTAACAAAGATTGATGTACTGCACTGTTCTAGAGTATAACGCTCTGTGCTTCACCAATAAATATATGGTGTGTTTATATATTTTAAAGATTTTCTCTCCACATTTTTTGGTAAATCCTATAGTTCTCACAACCCTGGTCCTCAGACTTCCTCGGGTTCATTTCCTGCTGATTTGTTTTTGGATTTCTCTAAAAATCTGCAGTGTTGTCTTACTCAGAATTTATGGGAAACTTTATAAAAAAAATATATATATTTTTCTTTTACATTAAACATTGACAGCTGAGTTGTTGTTCAACCCCTGTTGTTAGTAATTGATTTAAGCTCTGTTTTTGAGAATTATTCCATTCCGTCATATTAAATGCCTTATGAGGAGTGTGTACAGTGCATGCGTGTGTTCTTACTGGGACAGGTGTCCACACAGCACTTCCTTACACACTGGCTGCTCAGCCAGTGTCAGCCAAAATTCACAGGCCTCCAGGGCAACATTTTCATCATGGTCCTGAGTCCTCAATAACATGTACTGTAATGAAATAAAAAAAATCAATAATAGTAGTACCGCAGAGAGTATGCTTCCATTTTGCAACATATATTGTAAACACACACACACACAGATACACACACACACACACACACATATATATTTATTAGGGTGCGCAAATTGTGTGCAAATTAATAGTTTTGGATCGGTTTGGATCGAACTGAACCTAATCGGATCGAAGTGGAGTGATCGTTTAATATTTTTATGAATCGTTCCTGAATCAGATTGTAGCCTGTGAATCAAGATATGAATCGGATCGTTATGTGAGTGAATCATCACACCCCTAATATACACTATACATATATTGGGGGTGTGCAAATTAATCGTTTTCGATTGGTTTGGATCGAACGGAACCGAATCGGATCGAACTGGATCGATTGTTTAATATTTTTTATGAATCGTTCCTGAATCGTAGCCTGTGAATCAAGATATGAATCGGATTGTTACGTGAGTGAATTGTCACACCCCTAATATTTATATAAATATACAGTACATATATACACATTGATCACAGACAGCCACACACACGGACTGCCTTTTACCTTCTAAGGTAAAGATCTTTACTATTTATGAATACTCACCTCTATTATGTTGTGCATGTGTGGTAGTAGACGGTCCAAACGGACCTCGAGCAGCATGACCAGAGCTCGGCACACATTCTTTCTCACCTCTGGTTCCTCATCTGTTGCCAGGGCAAACAGGTTCTGTGGAACCACAGAAAAATGATATCTTAATAAATCCAATCATACATCATTAAATGAGATTGGCTAATGTTGCTTAACTAAACGTACAGAAGGAAGTTATTGTGATTAAACCCTTTATGTCACCATCATGTGAATTCAGTTTATTCAATTTCAGGGGTCTCAAACTCCAATAAGTTGAGGGCCACCACCCACACCCATACCATTTCACCAAAGGGCTGTGTCTGCTTTGAGTCTTTATTACAAAAGAAAAAAATTCAATAAAAAAATCAGTTTCCCAAAAATTCTGTGTAATACAACACTGAACCCGAAGGAGACTGTGGATCAGGGTTTTGGAAACTATAGGATTTACCATAAAATGTGGAGAACAAATCAAAAATTTGATACCAAGTAAATACAGAAACCTTTCCAACAAATTGCAAGAATATTTTTATGTGTTGGGTTGAATATGTAAGTTATTTTAAGGATTATTTTTGTATTGTAGGAATGTTGTTTTTGGGAACTTTTTATAGTCTATACCAGGGGTTTTCAAAGTGTGGGGCGGACCCCCCTGGGGAGGCGCGGTGTGATGCTGAGGGGGGCTGTGTGACCCTGGGGAACATGCTTTTTTTTAGCCGATAAAGTGTAATTGCACATCCTTGTAAGTTGAACTATATCTCTTTTTTGTTTCTTTATCTTAACAAGGATACTATGTTATGCAGAGGTGTACCTGGAACTATTTTATAGACAAATGCTGTTATTTATAGTTGCGTCAGAGAGTGGGTGGTGGGGTGGTGTGGAGGGGCACAAATTGTTTTCTTCTTGCTACGGGGGGCGTAACAGAAAAAAATTGGGAAACACTGGTCTATACTGATGGTGAAAATGATGGAATCCCCACTAACAGAAGTCGAACTACTGGGTAAAATAGCTTTGTTTTCTTGACATTTCCTGCAGACTTTCTGCGAACTTTTTGACCTGCCCTTTATGTGAACAATTCCTAATGTATCCCAATACTGAAAAATGTTTTTTTTTTTTTTAACATTTTCACTTGAGCTTGAAGGAGCTTTAGTCAGCAGTCGGGGACATGAACCTCAAAAACACTTAGAGTATCTGCCCATTCATCCAACTCTGGCGTGATCGCCTGTGGACTCTGAAAAGACTTGCCTCAATGAAAGAGTCGATGTGCAGCATGAGAGCCTGAGTCCTGCTGATGATGAACTGATTGACGCAGGCGATGGCATGAGACCTGTAACACAATAAGCAGCACTTAAGAGTCGCAGCTGCCTGTTTTCCTCACATGCTGCTCTCAGTGAATGCTGCCTCTGTCTTCTCCACTGCTCTGACCTCACTAGTCCCAACACAAGAGCATATATTTTCAAGGAAAACGAAATGATTACATCAAAGCTGACTTGCAACATGACGCGGCAAAAAAAACAACTTTGTGGAATAACAAGTTGTTGATGAGGGAATTAGCATTCCCATTCAATCTGACAGTCAAATGTGACATACGGTAGGATAGAGTCATAATTATGTCACACTAGCCGCCAAGTCGTGAACATTTATTACATTTTTAAGCAAAGAAAAACTTATGATTACTGACATTAGTTTTTTGAACAGTCAAATGGAAGCTGATTGTTTTAACACTACAGGTCTTAGGAAGCAGCACTAAAGAGGGAGTGCAATGGAATGACTCTGAGAGAGGAATTACAGCTTCATGTTTCATGATTTATTTGTCCTGTCTGATCATGTCATTGCTCCATAAATATAATATATTTAGGTCAGGGGCAATACGTATGTCCAAGGGCCAAAATAGTCCCTGAGGGACATATACAATCTATGAAATTGTTTTAAAATATCCAAATTATGTCCTACAAAAAAAATATTTTACATATTTAAGGTGACAGGATGTGACACAGTTTTCTACTGACATATTTGCAGTTTTTACCATACCTGATTTTTGGACTGTTGTGTTTGAAGAACTGTAGGAACTTGGGGATCATGATGTTGAGGGGTCGGTCCAGCATGTCACTGTCCAGGATCTCGGCAGAGTCTTCACAGATCTTCTGCAGGGCTCCAAACGCACCCTTGTTCAGAAATGAAAAAAAGGCAAAAAAGGAGGAGGAAAAAATTAGCTGCCGGCATCTTTTATAAATTGTGGCACATTGCAATCACATATTACACCAAGGTTTATTAACGTAGTGTGTAAAGATTTCACAGCAGTCTTAAACCTCAAGTTGTTTTGTAGATGGAAAGAACAAATAATGACTAATAAACCAACAAGGAATGATCCATGTTGTCTTAATTTTATCCATTTTTATCCACAAAAACTAACCAATCTCTCATCTGTCCCTTTATTAATCAATGAAAATTATAATGAAGTTTATTTTAAAAAAACATGAAGGGGAAATAACATAAAGAAAACGTTCACATAGTTAAAAACCCATTAAAAAACTGTGGTTTCAAATGAAAACAAATCACATCATGTATCATTGTGACTTCCTGCCGTGACGTGCCCTACATTCAGTTTTATTGAGGAGTAAAAAAAAGACAACAATCAAGTTCATCCGGCTCATCCACCGCTGCTGTAATAACCTTCACACATGCAAACAACACACAAGAAAGACCATGATGAATGACTTCGGCAGAAATGCCGCAGACTGCACTGGTCTAAGGGAAATATGCAGTCTGACAACCAGAGACACGAGATGCTGCACTGACAGCGGCGCAGCCTAAAACCAGTTACCATGGAAACCACCATAGTCCACATTCTTTTTAGATGACACAAAATGGTCTCAGTGATAAAAAAAAAAAAAGATTTTTTTTGGAGGAGGTGTTGGTGGAGGATGGGGCGAGGTAGGCTAGGACTGTATCAAGGTCACAGACACCTTCAGGAGAAGAAGAGTAGGAAATAAACAGATGAATAACATATGGAGACCTGACAAAGAACAGGAAGAACAGGAATCAATAACTTGTTAATATAAGTCTTAACAAAGAAATCCATCAGCCATCATACCTTTAAATCAGCTTCCGTAACCATATATAGACAAAACCGTCAACAATTACATTTCTACATGCTGTAGTTCTATTCTACCATTAAAATCCACCACTACCTAATACAACCATAACAAGGTGCAATTGGAAAATCCTATTACAGCACAGAAATTGTGTAATTGTTAAGCCAAAACTTTTTCTGGAGTAAATTAAACCACATTTATGAGGAAATGTTGCACAATGGGCAGAACCTTTTGTTTGAAAGATAAATTACTCATAATTGCAGGTGTGACATCTGAAGAATACTTTATTTTAGTATAAATTTTTTATTCATTCATTCATGTTCATCTGCTTATCCGTTACCGTATCAAAGGCGTAGTCGGCGCCACGGCCAGAGCACCTCAGTTGCAACCCAGCAGCTGGAAGATTAGAACCCAAAGCGCAGTGGACCCCAACTATTTATATATATATATATATATATCGTAATTTCCGGACTATAAGCTGCACCTGACTATAAGCCCCACCCACTGCATTTTATAAAAGAAAAAACATTTTGTACATATATAACCTGTACCTGACTATAAGCTGCATGTGCCGCATTTTTTTGCATTTTTCATGATGAGGGTCAGTTTATGCTAATTTAATTTAATTCCTGTACAAAGCGCGTTACCGTACGTTAAACTTCTTCTTCTTCTATGGTGTTTATTAGCGGTTGTGACTTGTGTATTCCTCGACACCACCTGTCTCACTCGTACCTTTTCTGCTTGAGCACCCCTGGCGGCGGTTAGAAAAAATGCATACATTAGCCTAATCTCTGCACAAGCCGCAGGGTTGAAATTGTGTGACAAAAGTTGTGGCTTATGGTCCAGAAATTACGGTAATTACTTTACAAATATATTGTATTATTTCCAATTCCGGTATCACTGCATCCATCAATCTCCTCTTTGCCTACCAGGTAGCTCCATCTCTAGGATCATTCTTCTATCAATGTATCCACTGTCCCTCCTCTGATCATGTCCAAACCATCTCAATCTGTCTAGCTTTTTCTCCAAATCTTCCTGTCTGTGTTGTCCCTCTAATCACCTCATTCCTGATCCTGTCCTCTCATAAAGAGAATCTCAGCATCTTCATTTCCTCCACCTCCAGCTCTGCCTCCTGTCTTAAACAGATTCCTAGTTTCTCGAAACCAGTGTATTATGATTTTCACTCTTATAAAAAAAAAAACACTTACCAATAGTAGATCATCTTTCTAATCATATAATGTCCAATGTTATCTGACCTTTCTAGCACTCAGTATAGACATATAAACATACATATACACCATCTTAAGTGCTCAGGTGTTTCTGCTGGTTGATAAAGTAGTAAATAAACAGATGAGGAATCATCAGGTCAGTGTGTGGCACATCATCTGTAATGTAGCTGCAGAAACGTGGGCAGTCATGAATGTAGGTGTTGGTGTGAGTGACAGAAAGGGCAGAGAAGTGGACGCGGCCGCCAACCATTCCAGCTATGGTCATGGATAATCCTCCCTCCTGGTGCAACTATGAAAGGTCATTTAACTTGAGACCACAGGTCGCCAAGATGACAGCGAGCCGTGGCAAATAGACATATGCCTTCTGTCTACAGGACAGCTCCTCAGGAGTGGGGTGTCAGAGACGGACACACAAACCCCGATCTTAAAGCCGTTTTTCTTTTTTTTTTTTTTTCCTTACAAAAGTAACATGAACCTCATGGAGCAACATCGAACACGACCCTCATCGTAGCAGTGCTCCCACTCACCAAGCGCCATTAATCATGACAGTAAAACTGCTTTCAGGCAGAAACTATATTAAGACATCCACCGACACTGCACTTGGCTTCCAACACACCTGCTGGTGTCTTTTTATAGAGCAGGACGAGAGGCCTGAACTGTAGTAGAGAGACTTTCTCCAACTGCCCATCTCTGGCCATCAACATAAAGCACCTGCACAGCCCAACGGCACATCGGCAAAACACGGGAGCAGTTTTTTTGACCATGATAAAAACCAATGACCTTAACATCAAGAACTGTAACATCAGGGACTGTTCAAAACATGCAGAATACAATATGCACGTTAGAGTTATGACATCTCACGTTTAGTCAATGGGAATCAGCAGCTTTTACATTGCTTACATACTGACAAGGCATAATGTGTCCAAACACTAACAGCCAAGGAATAGGTTCCTGAAATAGAACACCCTAGTGGCAGCAACGGTGAGGATTATTTAGAGCTCTGTGTGGAAATGTTCAAGCCCGTTTGAAAAATAATTTGCTATGACAGGTAGTTACAGGGTAACTGGTCTGCAGCTGAGACGATGGTGAACTCTGGTTTATTCTTCAGCTGAATAATATGTTTCACAAAGCTGAACCTGATAAGTTCAAATGAGCAAGGAGAAAAACACCATGTCAGGCTGTTGAACATCAGCTGACATTACAACGCAGGCCTGTATTTCCATTGTAAGAGCGGTCTGAAGGTCACAGCTTATACATGGTAGACTTTTGTTGCACTGAATGTTAGAAGTACGCAACAATGATGAGCATTGAAACCAGGACAATTCCCATTCAAGAACATTTCTGTAGATTAAATCCTATACCAAGACTTAAGGCGGGTGGCAAAGTGATATATTGTCAGATAGCATTGTACTCTGACAAGTACCACAACAAACAGCACCACTAAAACTCATGGACACAGTGTGACGTAGTAAAGCACGTCTGCACCAATGACTGGAACAGCAAGAGGTTGATGTCAAAACAGCAGAACTGCAAAAAGAGGGTAGAAAAATTCATCTTCCTGTGCAGCGCCAACCTTTTGTAGATAAGAGCATCTACCATAGTCTTTATACACGTACACAAAACTCCACCTATATTTTCAGAAAAAAAAACAATGATGCTAAGTCTGTCTAACACAAAATTACTTATTTGTTAAAGGAAAGCAAACTCCTGATCAATGTGATCCACACCACTGCACACAAAGAAATGTCACCTCTGCATTTAACCCATCACCAACGTTAACAGTGGAAGGGCAGCTGTGAGTGTGGACAGTGCCATGCTCAGTGGACCGTAACCTGGTGGATTCGGACTTGGAACCCTCTGGATCCCAGTGTGGTTCCTTAACCACTGGGCCACCAAAGCAATTCAGAAACTAATACTGAATAAATAACAATGTCATAGCTTCATTGCAATTGTATCTGGGTTAAAATAAATATAATTACAGCTATGTACGTAACATGATAAGGATTTGGAAGGAAATCTTAGTTAGACAAGACAAGTTCTATATAATCAAAACTATTTCTAATCTACAGTACCACCGCCAGGCTGTCTAAACTTAAATGCACCAAATACTGTGTTTATACATATTTTCTCCATCATGTACTGTATGTCCAAAGTTAAATTTCACTGGGCTCACCCCCCACTGTATTGCTCACAGTGCGGTGCAGTGTGATTTGGGTGTCAATTGTGGAGACTGCTGCCCCAGCGACCTGCTTAGAGATAAGTGGCTGAAGATGGATGGACGTCCAATGTTAAACAGCGAGATAAGACATGCTGTTGAACTGTAAATGAACCCAAGACCATAATGAAGCAATTATTACGCCTGCCTCGGATGCAGAGAACCACGTGCTTGTTAATGTTAATAAGATCCTCTGAAGGTGACTTTGGATAAAATCGCCCGCTAAACGTTAATGTAAGTAAAACCAAAACCACACAAAATCATCAGCTTCTCGGTTGCATAGACACCCAACAAACAGAGCCATTTTTTTTTCCATTACATCCCTGCTTCAATTATCAAGTTACCACATGGACACTACATACACGGGGGGGGGGGGGGTTTTTTCCATTACATCCCTGCTTCAATTATCAAGTTACCACATGGACACTACATACACGGGGGGGGGGGGTAATCCCACTCAGATGCATTTCCAGCAGCTAAATTTAGTGTGACAGCTTCACATGCTCTTTAATTTCCCTCCACTGCAGGAATGCAGCTTTACTACAGCGACTCATGTCACAAGCACATGCAGCTGACCGTACAAACATGGCTGCAATGCTGACGTACAGAGAAAAAGAGCTTTTGTCTGTTGAGAATGTTCACACGAGCTTTAAACATGTTATATATTTACATAGTGCATGAGTGCATTTGAGATTTAGATTGTGCTGAATCTGCACAAATGGGATGATTAACAGCGTAACGGCAAAACAACCCAAGTGTTTCACGTTCACGGTGGGACAGGCGTGAAACTGTTCTACAGCATGTAGTAATTATAGCATTACATGCTGTGACCTGATTCACTCATCAACGATTGTTTGGATTTTTTAAAAGGTTGAACAGCACGGAGGGACACGATGTGTTTCAAACAAAGACGAGCCCTGTTATGTGGATGAGGTCGATACTTTTTTGTCCAACAGTCGTCACAGGATCTCAGCAGACTGGACTCACCTCACACGTGTTGTAGTCTTCAGAGTCCAGCAGCTGACAAAGCTTAGGCAGAAGCTCGGGCCAGTTCTGAAGCTCACCTTTGGAGGCGATGGTGGTGATTAGGATACCTGGGCATCGCAGGGTTAAATGTTTGGGAGACAGAAAGTGAGACAGGATTAAAGGATGGACACAGACAGCTCTGTCATGCATAACAGTTTTTAATTACTGGCTGTGAAGGGATCAAATGGCAGCCCTGCTGTCTTTACGGTGTGTGCAACATTTACTACAGGTGTAGTATTACAATCTTTGGCACTTACCTGACAAGTATCATGTGTATTTTTTATGCAATAGTCAGATCCAAACTATGACAATATAAACTTTATTTGCCATTTAACAAAATAATACCAGAACTGTGCATTTCATTGAATCATTATAATTAAGGCTGTAATGTTTAACCAAATCTACATCTGGCCGACTGTTACGAAAAACACAATATATCAGGCATGGGCAAACCAAGGCCCGCGGGCCGGATGTGGCCCGTTGAGCTTTTTAATGCGGCCAGCTAAACCTTGGCCAAATACATTTATATTATCATTTTACTTACGTATGTCTTTTCCCTGCAATAATGCATTTCTCCAGAGGATGGCATTATGTAGGATATTAGGTTTTATACATGACTTTTACATGCAATTTATCTTCTTCAGTTCAAATGATCAATCCATCTCTCTGCTCTGGACCCTTGTGTCCAATTTTAGGACCAATTGTGGCCCACGATTAAAAAAGTTTGCCCATGCCTGGAATAAATGTATTTCATTGATGACCAGACAACACCACACATGACCGTTGAATGCTACGTACCCACAGTGGCCCTGATGAGGGGGGATGAATCCCCGATGTTCTGCAGACACTCGTTCTTGATGAAATCAGAAACTCCATTAGGGAAGTTCTGATAGTGAGCTTTGACGTTGTTCTTCAGTATCAGACCACTCAGGGACCGTGTTGGTTCATCTGTCAGAGCAGAGACGGCACAAGCGAAGTGAATGAACTATAAAATAAACATTCAGGTTGAGTTACGGCCAAAATAGCGCTGCAGTGATTCAATCGCTAAGCTATTTGTTGACATATTTGAGCAGATTCACTTGCAAACTACAACCAGTTTGGATGGTAGATGGCATTCAAATAAATCGGCAATTATTTAAAGTAAATAGTAACTAAGTGATTATAAAGTAATTACTGAACACCACACATGCCAAACTAAGGTCCAGGGGCAAAATCTGGCCCAAGGAATAAATATATATGGCCTGTGAAAATGTATTAAATGTGTATTAAAGTTGGAATGACAATATTGAGGAACGATGTACTAGCACAACTAGTACATCATTTACAGTACTTTGTACTGTAAGCACAGTATACGCAATGTAGAGCACAAACATTTTTTTTTGTTTTTGCCTGACAAAAACAGGTTTATATTAAAAAGTAAAAGGAAAGGCTACAGGTACTACTTCGTGTATTTATAATTTTTTTGGGCTTTTCCTGTTCTGGAGTCAATAATTACACTAAAAACTAAGTTAGTTTCCATTGGAAAGAGGTAAAATACATATCTGGAGAGATGGGAAGACATGCAAAACCACAACCAATTTGGCCAGTGACATTGTCCTAGAGGAATCTGAATTTGACCACTCTGCCTTGGACTAATGGACTAATTAATTAATTTGGAATAGTCTGACTCGTTAAATCTGATCTTCAGTAGATGCTGTAATAGCATTTATCATTTGGGTCATCCTCCGAACAAACAAGTTGAGCCAAGAGCAGCGCGGTGCCAGGAATTAGATTTAAATTTAGTGCGACCCACATTCTGAGTGCCACCTCATCTGTGGTAACAATGCCATCTGGGCAGCAGAGTCACGGCTTCACAGACTCCACCGCCTGAGCCTTACATAATAGTAACGCAACTTTCTGCCCTGGAAATGCTATAATAAAAAAATAACTTCATGTTTCCTACCTTCAGATTTGAGCTTCGTTAAAACAAATATTAAGTAGTTGTTGAAGTCTGGAAACTGGTTCAGCTGTTCGAGTCTCTGAGGAAGACGGTTGAGGAAAAAAATGTTTTGTGTTTCTTTCTTCGTGTCACCACCTTATTATGGTCATTACTGAACACTTTCTGAACTGGAAAGGTGAGGACAGGGAAGATGCCTTTTTCTTACAGGGTTGTTTTTTTCAATGTGACGTCTGCAGGATGCATTGAGAAACACCAGGCAATAATACTGCTTAGCTAAAGTGTGGCACTACAATACAAGATTGGAGATGTTGTTCCATAGAACCAATAATGTTACATTTATGAACATTAAATGATCAGTGTCGAAATACATCCTAGTAACACAGGATGTATTTTCTAGTAACACATTCTTAAGACTCTTATGAATATCATTTACTAGCTGTGTAGTATGCCATTACTCACTTTGTAAACAGTTGGGTTCTTTCCATCAAAGGTATAATATGCAGGTCAGTGCATCTGTCTGTGAGTATTTTGAATACAAGTTTGTATCTAAAAGACTGCGTATTTGAGTTCTGGGATCCGTCAACTACTTTAGTTAAATATCCTACAGCGTTGACTTAACAATGAAATATTATTCACACATAATTACCACTTCAATGAGCACATTCTTACACAACCAATGTGTACACTTAGTTCTTTTACACAACACATGTAAATATCGACATTAGGTTGTTGGGGCGGGGATGTAGCTCAGTGGTAGAGCGCATGCTTCGCATGTATGAGGTCCTGGGTTCAATCCCCAGCGTCTCCATCTAATTGTCTTTGTTAATTTTACCAAGGATTCAAGGGGTATTTTTTCACTATCTTGTTGTAACTCCAATTGTTCATAGCAATAAAGGACTACTCTGTTCGATTCTATGTCTGATAACATTGGTTGGCCAATGTTATCATATTTATGTAATATCAGTTTTTCCTCCATTAATGACAATACAGTAACACAATGAATTGCACAATGGATGCTGAGATGTTTACCTTTGGTTTCGGTGGAAAAGGGCTGCATAACATAATCAGAAATATCAACAAAATTGGATATTTAAAGTTAAAATCACTAACATTCACCCAAATTGTCTTATAAAAATTCAACTTCCTATTTCCATTCTTCCTGGAACCCACAACAGCGTGTTCATAACAAGACTACCTGAATACCAACTTTTTTTATTCTCCTTTCAGCTTATTCAGGGGTTGCCACAGTGATTAACGTTTTCCGTCTCACCCTGTCCTCTGTATCTTTTTTTTTATCTATCTCCCAACAACGTGCATGTCCTCCCTCATTGCATCCATCAATCTCCTCTTTGTCTCCTACCTGGTAGCTCCATCTCTAGAATTATTCCATTCTTATACCAATGCATCCACTGTCCTTTCTCTGAACATGTCCAAAACATCTCAGTCTGCCTGAATAGCCAAACAATAGCTCACCAATGTCAGTCCAATGTCTGAGTGGATGCTTCCACTCGGTGCATATCATATACCAACGGTTGACTATAATTTTCACATGCCACCATTTGAGAGTCTTACACAGATTGTGACAAAGGGAAACCAGCCAGACAACAGCAATGAACGACCAGTTCTTAATCAGCAAAGCCACTTCACTGTGTACACACTACACCCAGTTTCCATATCATCCATCACATGGTGTACGTGATGTTCACCTACATGTTTTGACAGTCCAGACCGGGGGACATAAGGCAAACACCTGCACCGCTGTTACTTTAAGATGACGGTGTGGATGATATACACACGGTGCTGATGGAATTAGCTCGTTACCTATGCAGACTAATTCGAGGTGATAGAGGGCGTTCGGGGATGCGATTACCCGCTCCTGTGATTCGTAAGCCTTAACGCAAACGTCTGCGGGATTGACGTATAAACAATAACAACACAATGGTCACGACATTGAGCTAACACCGTGAGGGCCCCGGGCTTTGTTAGCTGGATATTAAGACAAAAACAACCACCGGTTAGTACTAGATTATTACAGTGTCCGCCAACAACAGCACCCACCACCGGCGGGACTGGTCATGACCACTGCTATCCCGTTGAACCTGACAGACAGCGCGGATCAATAAGACAGCGGGACAGGGTGAAGGATACTTGTTGGACGGATCTCTGTGTGGACGTGTCTGGAGACTGAGACTCTTTCAGGAGCTGTAAAATCTGTCGAAGTCCCAGCTCGTCTGGTTTCCACTCACACTCCATCTTGCTGTGCTGCTGCTGCGTATAAAGACAACATGAAGTGACACAGATGATTTGTCAGCAGACCCACTCACCTTACACCACCAGTCCTTAAAGCGAAAACGGGGCTAAAAGACAGGGCTGTGCCGTAAACAACGGCGGGGGCGTTTACCTGTGTCGACGGACTCGCTCGTGTGTCGCTGACTTTGTGCTGAGATGTGACCGACTGTCTGGCTTTTCAGACATGGGCCTGTTAACAACAGGAACATCCGTTTTCGCAGCAAGCTGAAAAAGGCTGCGGGCCATACGGAGCTGCGTCGCATATAACTGGCTGCCCCGTCACTTGACGCACAGCCGAGAGGTCCTAGTGCGACCCCTTTATTTACCCGCTATGTCCACTCGTCATTTGAACCGTGCTTTCTATTAGCAGCTGTTACCATTACCAACAGAAAAAAATCGACGAAAAAATAGATGTGGACAATATTTATAAAACGTTTTGCAATTCCGACAGGGCGTAAAAGCAACACTGTTCTCTCGAGAGCGACTCATTGGATTTTGGGCAAAATGGCGACATCTAACGGTTAGAAGGGAGGACTCACTCAAACTCAAGTCAAGATTTAAGGTGATGATTTGACCTTGTAGGACGTTTAAGAATATAGTTGCAGAGGTCTAAAAATCATTATATTAGGAAATAATTGTGTACATTACAAGAGGGTTATACAGTTAAATTAGCAGGTTTTCTTCAGGGGCTTTGTTTTTCTCCAATAATAATAAAATATAAATACTCATTTTCTCATTTTTATCTTTGCAATATTCCGTCATTGTATGCAAATACATTGCTTCCATAATATGTAAATGGTTTGTTTGTTAGGGTGTGTGTATAAATATTTTATTTTCTTTTTTGTGTGAGCTTCAGCTATTTATTACAGACATTTATTATTCATGGGAATTACATTGGAACGTATTCACATGTCTGTGTTCATAGATGGTTGCCATTGACAACACACAGTCTGAAAGACTGAATTTTTAGAAATATTTTTCAGGCAAAATCACAGTGCTGACTTTTAATTCTGCTTCATTATTAAAAATTAATTTATTAAAATTTGTTCTATAGATTAGATGAATTTATATTTATCCAAGAGAACCCAGACTGCTGAAGAGGGATGTAATTTTTTGGAAGCAAGACGGACACAAAAATCTGTTCCAGAAGGACCACTTTGTACATTTCAGCTGTACTTGGTGATGTACCTGCTTCTTGCAGCACAGCAGCATGTTATCAGTTGTAACCATGGCAAACAGCACAGCTCTTCTTGGTGCCTTACAACAGTTGGAGTCCATTATTTTGCTCCCCCTTTTTGTGGCTCCAATCACTGCCAATCAATACACAAATGGCTAAAAGTCTTAATTCTGTCCTGTATCATTTTGCAGGTAAACCTGCAATAATTTGGTATTTCTTTGTTTCTTTCCATTTCCAAAAAGACTTGCTTTAACCATCCTTTTATCTTCGTTATTTTGTGTTTGGCTCAAAAGTGCTGAAAATGGATGGCATCAAAGTACTCTCGTTGCCTTAGCAACAGATATTTTTCCAGCCTTTATCTTGCCATCCAATTCAATTGAATCCTGAAAACTGTTTTATTAAGTCCAGCCTTAGGTTTGGAAAAAGTGTTATAAAACCATGATATGGCTTTAACTTTGAAAGAATCAGACCACATATAAGCCATTTTCTTTATCTTGCATTTGCTGTAAAGAAAAAAGGATGTTAATTAATTGTATGTGAAATAGTAATGATCATGACAGTGGTTGTCTTGAGGTTGAGGAAGCAGAGTTGGGTCCGTGAGTATTCAGGTTTGATTCCACCAGCTGTCAGGTGCTCTGAGCAACACACCGTCCTGACCCACATAACTTACAGTTGGCTCATCACCCACAGGACGGCTCTCAAAGTGATTTGGGTGGCAGTCGTGGAGACTGCTGCCTCTGGGACCAAGTCACAAATAAACGGATGGAGATAAATGAATGGATGTTAATGATCACCTTTTCTTATAAGTGATTAGATCACATTTCTCAAATCAATGCGCTGGACACAGTATTGTTCATTTCATGTGGTGGGTTTAAGGTGGGGGTTGCGTAAATCATAGTACAGTAAGGAAGGAAGGAAGGAAGGAAGGAAGAAAGGAAGGATGGAAAGGAGGATAGAAGGAAGGAAGGAGGTAACTGGCGGTGGTAACTCGGCAAACAAAGCTGGAACCCTCTGGACCCATGGCCGTTTCCTTAACCACTAAGCCACTACTGCTTAAATGGCATTAAGTTCTTCAAAGCTGTTCAGTACTTATGTATAATGCATAATTTCAGTGTTAGTCGCCTGGCGATAGAAATCTAAATGCTGGCTTTACATTAGTGGGTGTTTATTGTTATCACCAAACACCTTACAGTTCATTTTGATTACCACCCCTCCACATTCTGCTGATTTCTGTAGTTCCATTACGGTCATAACTTACTGCGTTCTGTAAAATACTGGCTTGGGTTTTTATGGTCCACTTGGCATAATCTGGCTGACCTGTCTAACCTTTCTTGTCCAGCCTGTTTTGTGTATATGGCTGCTCACCTTTGTTGGTCAGCTCCTCCTCCACTCAAGAGGAGGAGTGTGGGATCAGACGCTAGGGATTGAACTGTGATGCAAGATCAGCGGATGTTGTCAGCATAACAACATAGTGCAGTGTATACTGTAGCTGGCTGCATCAATATGATAACCTATCCTTAGATAGGGATAGGAATAATAAGCATAATAAGGACCAGATTACAGTGATGTAAATTTTATTAAGCAATAAGTCAATTTATTGGAGCCGCTAAATAAAAAGGAATATGGGTTATTTATGGGATATGGGACATTTTTATTACATTTTCACCCTATTCAAAGACATTAACAAGAAGATTACAATGCACAATCAAAAATTAATCACAAACATACATACATGTTTTTGGTATTTTATTACGCTAGATGGCAGCAGACTGCGTTTAAACTGCGTGTGGCCTCAGAAGAAGAAGCAAAACATTCAGTATGCTGCTGCCTCTCTGTGTACCTAACAGCAGCCGGTGAAGAAGGGGTTCTCAAATATTATTTTAAAATTATTATTTTTGTATTCCAAGTCCGTGGCTTTTATATTTATTTCGGCTGCGGTGGTTGAGCCTGTTCCCAAAATATTCTGGAAGGGAGAGACGCACCGAGGGCGTGAGAGAAGAATTTCGTGGTGTGTCAAACAGTCTCTTCGCTCTGTCTGAGTGCACTGTTCTCTACTGTTTGCCGGAAGACTTGTCTTCACAACCTGGAGAAATATGAGCTTTCTTTTGTAAGTTGGAATTATTATGTTACACCTGTGTTATCTTACTGTATCGCGTTGTACTTTAAAAAATGTCGCTAATACTGGATAGACGTCTTGAATTTGCTAGCTAGTAGCTGTGGTGTTGGGCTGCGTCTATAACCCGGGTTACTACTCGCCTGGCTGGTTCGAATCGTCTTGGTCCAGAGAGAAGGTTATTTTGTATCATAAATGATCCTGGCCTAATAAATACTGTATTAATTTCACCTTATTGTATTGTAAGTTGAATTGTCTTTTAAAAATCAGTTTTCAGTGAATTTAGTCTGAGGTCTACAAAGTCTGGGCTAAGAATATTTCCCGGTTTCACCGGTAGAACCAGCAAGAACCTGTTAGTAAATATTGGATTCAGACATTTGTGATGTAATAACAAAGTTATGCGTTCCTCTGGAAAGGAGGACGTCATAATTGTGTAAGAACCTGAGCTTTAAAATCATAAAAACGCCATCGTAGTTTCGCTACGAATGAATGTTCTGTTTCTAATATAGTAAAGTTTCTAAAGTTAACTCTTAAACCGGCATCACCACAATCAACACAACGTATCGTTGCTGTCATGTGTCACCTCATGTTGTGTCACTGTGGTTCTCCATGAAGAAATATTTGTATGGGCTTGCCCTTGACAATCTGTCTAAATGGAATATTTTAGTAATGTTACACCTTTGTGCTGTAATGTTAGTCATCCCCGGTTGAAAGCAACCATTTTAGTGAGTTATCAACCACATCGTGATGATTCACTATCTGTAACTAGATCACCAGTACTCGAAATGGTGCTTAGTAATGGGCCCTTGTCTGTGTAGACTCTCAGTCATTCAGGCCATTCTATCCAAGATTAGTTACTTCGAGGGCAACTGGACATGGTAGGTTTCTTGAAGACGTTTCACCAACTGAAGAAGCCCCTTGGATGAGAGGAACCTACTATGTCTTCAAGAAACCTACTATGTCCAGTTACCCTCAAAGTAACTAATTTTGGAGTATTGGGCCCTGTGCTCTTCAAGTAGAGCAGTACTTGTCAAATAGTAGGGCAGGCTACACTCAACAGACAAGGTGAGTTGTCAGGTGTTAGTCCACTGAAATACTTGAACGATAAAAGCCTGAAGTCACTAGATGGCATCCAGGTGTCCAGTGCTTTATACAGATAATAATATACATATTACATATACATAGATATATATAAACACAGGTTCTAAATAGCATTTTGATTTGCTGTGTATGGGTTGCTGGGGTGCGTGAAACCTATTCTGCCCCCTGTGGGATATGACATAAATAATAGAGAACCACTGATGTAGAATAACAAGCCAGATCAAACCAACTTAACCATCTTAACTTGATCTCAAAAATTCTATAAATCTGAGCCCTTACACGAAAGCGGGGCCACATCAAGGCAAACCCGTGATTTGCCAACACTTTTGACTCCTTCATTGTGTACTTCTTCCTCTTTTGAAATGTGACTCACAGTGGAAACCGTTCATCCAAGACATTTAAGCCCAAGAAGAACATACCAGAGGGTTCTCACCAGTACGAGCTGTTGAAACATGCAGAGGCTACACTGGGAAGTGGAAACCTGCGCATGGCAGTCATGCTGCCCGAGGGGGAAGACTTAAATGAATGGGTCGCAGTCAACAGTAAGTGCCAAGTTTGTTTAACCACGCCTCCTCTTTTGCTCCCTGGATTATACCCTTTTTTAGTTATGTCCTAAAAGATATGTTTGACTCCCACAGTAATATTAAAGTCATTTGTCACATATTCTTCCTTCCTAGTTTTTTTAATTCATGTTGTGTTATACTCTATTACAGTGTTCCCCAACCTTTTTTGCGCCACGGACCGGTAAATTGTCTCATACTACTCTCACGGACCGGTCATTAAGTTGTGGCAGATAAATACCCCTCAGTTAAATTACATTTCCGGTGTTCTGAAATATTTTCCTACCTATAAAATCTTCCTACCCGAATTATTTCTGTATGGGCACAACAATGATTTCTCAAGTGCACACAGCCTATAACTTTCTGCTACCAGACTGGTATACGGTACAAGGTTAGAATCTTGAATGATGCGCTGCATCATTTTGAGTTAATTGTTGTCTTCACTGAGAAAATATTTTTTAATCACATATAGTTGCATTATTGATGATGATCTCAAAACTCCAAATCAACAATTGCTAGTGTGGTTGTCAAGGCAGTGGCTTTGCTTCAAGAACCATGGCTATTCTTTCTAGAAATTCACTCTGTATGTTAAATAGACTTCAATGTCTGTGCTAAAAGCATGGCTTAACTCTCTATTAACTCTAATATTGTTTTCTATTATCAGACAACATGGAGGTGCATTCACAATTGGAGCAACAGTCAAACGATCAAAATCAAACGATTTTTGGGGTTTATATTTGATTTTCAGTTCTTTGTAGGATCTCTTAGGTATATGTATGGCATATTTTTAAATTTTGATGTACTTAAAAATACATCATTCCTTACTTTGCTAATTTTATATTGTTGACAAAAAATCTCAGATCAGTTTACACAGTATTCTACTTTAACAGTGTTGCATGACTTGTAAAATCAAAGCTATGTTCAAACTGCTGTTTACTTTGTTTGGCATAAGCTGCTCATTTGCGAGTTTCTAGGTTTGTCTTTCTAGGTGAGGCTCCTTTTAACGAGAAGATGTAGTGTAGTATTCTTTTTTGGTTCAGTGTCTCCTATTGATAGTGAGAGAGGAAAGAGATCGGAGCTTATGTAACAATTTCTGTGCAAGTTTAACCTAGGGCTTGTTTGTCTTTTGAAGTAATGGCTCTCATCTCAACATTTAATTGAAAAAAAAAATCTTGTGATTTAGTATTATTCATTTTAACCAGTGTGTTTAAACATTGGGAATGTAATTTTCAGAGTCATTAGGTAGAAATTGTTGAGTTTTTTTAGTGTTACTTGTTGTTTTGCTCCTTAAGAGCCTGACCTATTCAGCATAATTATTCCTCTTGAGCATTGAATTTCAAAAATAAACAAGTAACAGCAGAAGTGAAGTACGCCTCCTCCTGACACTAGGACATACTTCCTGTGCAGCTGTTCAGTGTTTATTAATGTCTATAAATAACAGCATTAACACTGTCAGCCTTCTTCATGGATCTTTACAAGTGATCCATGGGCCAAGTCCAGGTTGATTTATTTGCTGTAGTACAGAAACAAACAGATTTTTTTTTAATGAGAATTGTTATTCCCGTTTTATCTCTGGTTGTTGTTTTTTTTTTTGTTTCATGCTTGTTTTTCATTTGTCTCATTTTTGGTTAACATTTATTTTGTGTGCAACTTTTCAGCTGTGGATTTCTTCAACCAGATCAACATGCTGTATGGCACCATCACAGACTTTTGTACAGAGGAAAGCTGTCCAGTCATGTCTGCCGGGCCCAAGTGAGTTCAGGATCAAAATTGTGAAAACACAAACTCGTTGGTTTTTCTTTTGTCCATCTAGCCACATTGATCAAACACAGTGTTATATAACTCCCTTATATAGAAGTCGGACTTGGGCTACAGCTACTGAACACTTAACATTAGAAACCACCCAGCACTGTTTGTCTGAAGTTCTGCCCGCTGTTGCCAGGTTCTGTGAATTCTCTGTTTATTCAGCCTGTGTGCTGACAGTAGTGTGTACCACCACACTCACAGTGTGTATATGAGTCTGATGCTTGGTTAGAACTAACAGTTTTTTATGTGTGTGTGCGTGCTGTCTTTAGGTATGAATACCACTGGGCCGATGGAACTAACATCAAGAAGCCCATCAAATGCTCTGCTCCCAAGTACATTGATTACCTCATGACCTGGGTTCAAGACCAGCTGGATGATGAGACACTCTTTCCATCCAAGATTGGTTTGTTTGTTTCATTTCCCTTCCATGCTCTCCAGCACAGTCAACAGATTTTAATGAACACCAACGGCATGATGAGTTCACGTTCTTAAATCACTCTATTTCATTGACAATATATTCAACAATGTCACAGACAACAGGAACCTGAGTGGGCTGCTTGTGTGTTGATTCTGTGTTTACTCACACACCCTCTACATTTGTAACAACAGTAAATAGCCTGTGTGGGTTGCAAAGACTAGCATTGTGAATCCCCCGATGGGGAAGTAAGAAACAGTGAGTAAGAGATGTTTTATAGTTTGTTTTTCTTAAAGATTTGACAGATGCAATTGTAAAAAAATACAATTGGCACATAAATAATTTCCACTGTTGAAGCTTTAAATCACAGGTGTCAAACTCAGGCTCAATCTGGTCTGCAGTTTAATTATATTTGGAACAAGATCATATCAAATATGTACTAGAGTTGGCCCACCAGTATAAAGCCCTTATTTACTGATAGGATTTCTAGTTTTAGTGCATGCCTTTGTTATAGTGCAGACATTGGTTTTGTTGTAGGTCTGTAAAAAACATTGAAAGGATCTGGAAAGGCTACAGCTAAAAGCAAATACCACTAATGTGTGTATCATTTCTCATTTATTTATCATGTGTGATAATATTAAGCGGCTGTTCCAGATTCAATGTCAACATTTATTCACCAGCGACATTTCAAGACTGGCAAGCCAAGCAGTTGCTTGGGGCTGCGGCCAGTAGGGGGCCCTGTCAAAGTTTGTTTTGCTGCGGCCACTGATAAGGTGGGGGCCCCTGCAATATCGTGCTACGAGCCCCAGGAGACCTTAGCAACGACGTTGCATTTAATATCTGGACTAGGGGAAATATTTACAGTTCAGCCTTCATGCCAGTTTTAAATTGTCCACTGTGAGATTGAGTTTGACACCCCTGCTTTAATTAGTAACTGGTGTCTGATGTATCTTCAGGTCAGGTTAAAATGTATCTCGGATACAAAATTGCGACTCTTTTATTTTTATCTATTTTTTTTTAGCCTCTAACAACAATCCGTGCTCATGAACTCTTTATACTTTGCCTGACACATTGCATCTGATAATTCTGCAGTTGATTGCTTCCACCTCCATTCATGCTGCGGCCTGTCAGCTAACACCTCATAATCCCGGAGAACATACTTTTAGTGTTGCTGCTTTGGCTTTGTTGTTTGTTCTGAACATTTTCACTCCCATTTATTTGACCTGCAGCTACACACAGACATAAAAAGGAATGTGAAGCTTATTAGAATGACAATATTTATGTGCTCCATCATGCATTAAATACCTACATCACTAGTGTCAAACTTGTGGCTCGTGGATAGAATTACATCCCATCACATTATTTTATGTGGCCCACCTGACTCTAACTTGCATTTGTCTTTTTTAACAAAAAGTAAACAGTCAGTAAAATGTTTACTGGATACATGCGTGACAGAGTTGTATTTTGCGTACTTTTGTCCACAATGTGAGTCCAGACCCCACTCTAATCCTATTTTCCTTTTTTGTATAAAGCTCACAGCAAAGACAGGAAGGTTTGGAGAAAGAGCTAGAGAAGCCAGATTGAAACGGTTTGGACATGTTCAGAGGAGGGACAGTGAATACATTGGTAGAAGAATGATCTTAGAGATGGAGCTACCAGGTAGGAGACAAAGAGGAGATTGATGGATGTTTTGAGGGAGGACATGGAGGTAGTTGGAGTCAGAGTAGACGATATAGAGGACAGGGTGAGATGGAGATTGTTGACTTGCTGTGACAATCCCTGAAAAAACCCACAGCTTTTACTGAGTTTTAGGTTGAGTTATTAAGTTTGGCACTCTTGATATTCATTATTCCAATACTAATATACTGTGTATATATTTTTTGTGTCTTTTTATCTTTAGGTGTCCCCTTTAAACGAAACTTCATGTCCGTGGCAAAGACTATTCTGAAGCGCTTGTTTAGGGTTTACGCCCACATCTACCACCAGCATTTTGACTCCGTCATGCAGCTGCAGGAGGAGGCTCACCTCAACACGTCATTCAAACACTTCATCTTTTTCGTACAGGTGAAGAATCTCAGTCTGATTTTAGACTTTGACGAAAGTCCAACTTGAAAATAACATTTGTTTCTCTCCCTTTGTCTCTTCAGGAGTTTAACCTCATTGAAAGGAAGGAACTGGTTCCACTACAGGAGCTGATTGAAAAACTGACCACTAAGGATAGATAAGCAGCAGCGCCACCTTTCTTTCATTGGTTTTCTATTTTTTTGCACAGATACCTTCCCCATCCTGGCTGTACATATGCAGTATATACTATATTTCCATATGGGGGATTTTTGTAAAAGGCCAGGAAACAGGAAGGGTCTTGATAGAGTTAAAGCACCAGAACCGATGCTGTCAGGGATAACACACCCAATTAACCAACCCACAGATAATAATATTTCATACACAGATTTTTAAGTTGTGAAGTCAGACCAAGTATTCAGCCATGGCTAATTTTATGGTTCACATAGTTGAGGCAGTTTATTGTAAATTACTTTTTTTTCACAACCATTTGAGGCATTTTCAAACCAGTGATTTCCAACTTTCTAGCAGCGGGAGAATTGGGTACAACAACTTCCAGTTCTTCCATTTAAATCAGTTTGGCATTAATAGTGTAATGTCTGTATTTTATATCGGCCTTATACCATAGGCCCGCTCAGAGGCTTGTGTGATGAACCGAGCATCATCAGAGTAGCTTAGTGGCTCTTTGTTACTACTGTTAACACAAAAAAATATCCCAAGTGCCTACTACGGCTCATAAATGCCCATTGTCAACAATAACCACCAGATGACGAAGGCCATTTGTACCAGACAGAACACTGAGGAAAGCGCCACATTAGTCAGTGTCCTTCTCGGACTCCCTTTCTACTTGTGCTGTACATTTATTCAACAGTTGCTTCCTCTTGTGGTCAAGCATATCCTTTTATATTTTGCATCTCTCTGCTGCCTGTGTTGTGCAGATCTATGATGAATGAATGTTCTTTTTCCACATGTATAGTTAAGGCCAGATTATTGTCATGTTGTAGGAGGGTCTGTAACTGAACCCAACCCTGTTAGCCTTTTCTAGCTGTTCTTGTTGTACTAGTTTTATCCCCGATACCGAAAATAACCGCAGATACATTTTGTTGATTATATCCTCGAGGGATCGGAAAACTTTTAAATGTATATTAAGGTCAGTAACTTAGTTGTAGGTACTTGAAATTTTAAGAATCGGGGTTTCTAAAGCGTCCCTTGTTTCTCTTCTAAGCCATAAAGCACTTTGAACGTTTTTTCCTGACCTCTCGTTGCCTGAATGTTTATACTGCGTAGACCATAGTTCGTGAGAAGCCCTATCACGTGAGTGATAAGTCTGTTCTCTCTCATGTTTCCCCATGTGAATGTTGAATTGCCTGTTCTTCTCTGACAAGAGCAACACATCAGCACAAGTGAGATTTTTCAAGGCTTTTGTACGGTCTGAGTATTTCGTTGCTGTGCTTGGAGCAGCAGATGCATGTACACCGTCCAAATCTCCCAATTGTAGATGACTATGCAATAATTGCTAGAACACTAAAAGGTTTGACCGTTGACACATTCAATTTATATCCACTAATGATTTTGCGTTTACAGTATTTAAATTTTGCTGTATTTAAGACGTGACAGATGGCTCAGTTTCAGAACTGGTTTTATATCTGATGTTTCAGAAGTGTTACACTTAACCGCACACATGTAAATACTGAGTTTTACAGAGAGCTTAGCTCTTTGTTATTTGAAAAAAGAAAAAAAAAACTTGGAGTCTTTTTAGAGGCTGCTCCCTCCTTTTCTTGTTTTGAGTATAAATTTCAGTTTGTTCTACTTTTTCATATAATTTTCTCTTCCATAGCTAAGTACTATAAATGTTACTGCTCCATGGAAATCAATCAATCAATCAACCTCAATGCACCCTCTTTATTTTTTTTTAAATGACAATAACAAAGTTAGTCCTCCTCAGCTGTAATAATTTAATTCAATGTTTGTACATAAAGGCTTGGTAGGGGGTTTTCATTGCTACTGAATTGATTTCTGCTGTTTACAAGACAAATAAAGTTGGTCTTGAGTCTTAACCTGGATTGTCTTTCTTTTTTTTTTTAAAGTAATTATATGGTGCTGCACAAAGGTTTGAAGCTAGTTCGATAAATGCCTTTAATTAAAAAACAGCTTAGTATTAGCAATAGTTGTTGCATTTAATCATGTCAGAGGGCTAGTGTGAGTATTTGAAGGAGCCTTTTTGTTTTAAACCACAATTTACACATAGTGATGAATTTCAATATATTTTATCACCCAGTTATATATTGTACTAGCATCCATTGGGTAAACCAATATGTAACAAACTGGTGACGTTATATTTCATAATACGAGGGATACCTCTGGTGTATTTTTTTGTTGTGCCATTTGGGACAACGACAAATATATATCTACATTTTTTATATACATATATGTATGTATGTAAATATATGTATATATGTACGGTATGTATATGTAAATATATGTATGTATATGTACTGTATATGCGTGTATACATGTACATATACATATGTTATATATGTTTATATGTTTACACATAGACATACATTTATATATAAATATACATATGTACATGAGTGTGTAAACATATAGATATGTTCATGTGTTTACACACAAACACATATATTTTGTACATATACATATATATCTACTGTATATCCATGACAATGTAATTAAACACATTTGTTATTTTTTAATATCTCATATTTTCTCATATGTATTAAGTTGCATTTCTATTTATGCCATGTGAAATATTGGTATTTAAATATATATTCACACTTCGTATACATCATTTATTAAGCCAAGGTATTGTATATCATTACCAGTGTGATTATTACACAGCAACGTATCCGTGAAGAAGGCAGCGCTCCAGCCGTTTGCAGTTTGGAAACGGGGCGACACCTACTGGAACCACCGGAGAGCTGCACGACCCGCCTTTTCCGGGGAGGAGACTGATAGACCGTCATTATTTGACGTCTGTTGCCGCCAAATACAACAAAGTGAGAGACGCGCGCCACTGTAAAGCAGCTGCACCAGAACCCGGTTTATTTTGCGAAAATGCCTTATACCTCGAAAAGACCATGTACCGATTCACTGGACTGTTCCATGAACGGCTCTGTCTGTGACTCACTGAACGACTCGATGGAGAAACGGATTAAGAGGATTTCAGTGGAGGGAAACATTGGTGAGTGCAGCAGTACTCGGTTTGTTACCATACGCGTCTACTTGACAACATTAAAAGGTTTGCGCCAGAATGGTGGTTTTATCATATAGGTTGAAGACGAATACCGTTGCCAACCGTCAGAAAATAATGATTCTATCGGTATTTTTCCTCACCAGGATATTTTGCCGCCAACGGTTAAAGCCTATGTGTTTTGCGAAATACTGAGTTAACATACTAATCCTATAAACATAGTTTGTATTTTAATGTTTGTCCTCTGCTGTATGAATAAGCCGTGTCATGTCTCTTGTATTTAGCGGCGGGAAAATCCACATTTGTTCGTCTTTTGGAGCAGGAGAGCGCAGACTGGGAAGTAGTTCCAGAGCCCATCGCTAGGTGGTGCAACGTCCAAACAAACGGCGATGACTTTGAGGTACTGTCTTCACAATGTGCCGTCACAATGTAATAAAAATTGAATAATATATTAAATTCACATTCCATTCCATAAATACAGTTGTTTAATTAAACAATATAAGAGGATGTTGTTTAGTCCGAGTTGAGTTTGGTATTTAGCAACGAGTGTTGTTGAACAATAGAGCTATCCTTTAGCATTTGTTACTGTTTCACCGAAAACCTTCGGTAATTTCATATAAAATACAGATGGAAGAATTGACAACAAGTTTTTACACTTGTAGCCGATATTAAAATATTTATAAACCACTATTGAGGTGGCATTGAACATGCAGTGACAAAACTTTGAATTAGGAGTTCTAGGCCCTAACTTGGAGAAGTAGGAACAACCGTCTACATTTGTAGGGTTTCTTTACACCCACATTTCTCAAACTACACCCGTTCATCAGTAGGAGATTCTTTATCTGTATTTAGAGTGCAGCTGCCGTAGGTCTCCATGTTTGAGCTACAGTTTGTCATGTCACCACACAAATGCACAGGAACAGATGGTCCCATGATGAACATGCCTTCACCAGACAAGCCAACATCTCTCTACTCATTGCTGCAAATCTCTGATTATCTTCACACCCACAGTAGCAGTAGGTGTGAAGATAATCTCATCTGTAGATACATAGATCTACAGATGAGATGGTGCTGACGTGTCTGCAGTCCATTGTTAGAATTCACTCCAGCCATTTCAGGGAGTGTAACATAATTCAATTTAAGATTCCACCTTGATTCTTAATTTTCCCTTCAGTTTTAGTTAGTTAACAGCTGTACAGTAGTCTTATTTTCCTTCAAATTGTGTGACAAACTCTTTTTGTGTGACAAACCTTTATTAATATAGCTTGCTTTATATAAATGTCGACACAGGAAGAGGTTCAAGATCGTAGCCTTTTGATAATTAACAAAAATGGCACATCACGCAGTCAAAGAGTTAAAATAAAAGATGCAGTGCAGATACTAGGAATAGGTAAAAAGCAGTAGGCAGACCTGGAGGTGGAGGAGTTAGAGATGCTGAGATTCTCTTTAGGAGAGACAAGGGTGGACAACACAGACACGCAGGTTTGGAGAAAAAGATAGAGAAGACGGATTGAGATGGTTTGGATATCCTCAGAGGAGAGACAGTGGACACATTGGTAGAAGAATGATCCTAGAGATGGAGCTACCAGGTAGGAGACAAATAGGAGATTGATGAATGCAGTGAGGGAGGACATGGAGTTGGAGTTGAGGATACACAGGACAGAGATGGAAATTGTTGACCGCTGTGGCAACCCCTGAAAAAAGGCACAGGAGAGGACGAGAGAAAAAGAAGACGCAGTGCAGCAGATGCACTGATGGTGTTAAAACTATCTTCCCCCCAGGAGCTGACTACGTCTCAGAAGAGCGGAGGGAATGTCCTGCAGATGATGTATGAGAAACCCGAGAGGTGGGCCTTCACTTTCCAGAGCTATGCCTGCATCAGCAGGGTGCGTGCCCAGATGAAGTCGGCCAACGGGAAGCTGAGGGAAGCAGAGAATCCTGTGCAGTTCTTCGAGCGATCTATCTACAGTGACAGGTACAAAGGACACGGTATAATGTCCATGATATAAGGTCATGGACAGAAGAATTATTGAGTCTCGTCAGAGTTAAACAGAAATTCCTTGAAATTTGGGAGCGGTTTTAAAACATGGTCAGGAAAAAAAATGAATGAACATTTGTATAAACCACGAATACTGGCATAAAATAAATAAAGATAGAATGGACATAATCAGTAATGAGGTGATTGGGGGAAAAACCAGACAGGACGGTTTGGAGAAAAAGCAAGAGAAGCCAGATTGAGATGGTTTGGACATGTTTAGAGGAGGGACAGTGGATAAATTGGTAGAGGAGTGATCCTAGAGATGGAGCTACCAGGTAGGAGACAAAGAGGAGATTGATGGATGCAGTGAGGAAGGACATGGAGGTAGTTGGAGTTAGAGTTGAGAATATAGAGGACAGGCTGAGATGGAAATTGTTGACTCGCTGTGGCAACTCCTGATAAAAGAACAAGCCGAAAGGAAACAGAAAGCATAATTTGACTGGATTTGGCGGATTTGGCAATGAGCATCATCTGGCCCGCAGGCCTTAGTTTAGTTTACCAGGTGTGCTTTAAACACTGCAGCCTCTGGATACAGGTTCCAGTACAACTTTTACATGTCAATCCTCTTGTATGTCATTAAAATGTAACTAAAAAACAATACATTTCTTCAAGCCTCCCAGAAATTAACTGAGTGAATTAAATTTTAAATATCAGAACCACAGAGATAAACCATTTTATTTATAATATAAAGTAATATTTAACAATGAACCAGATGTTTCCTAGATTGAGAAGAAAAACTTGCAAAAGTTCCTGATTTTGAAAACTTGTATTTCAGGGTTTCTCGTGTATAAAACTACCGCTGTTTGTCAGCCTGTTTAATTTTGTTTTGTTTTGCTCCCTGTTAAAATTATAAACTTTATTTAATCCACTTGCATGGTTTACAGGAACATGTTTTTCTTTCTCCACACTCAGGTACATCTTTGCAGCCAACCTGTATGAAGCCGACTGTCTGAATGAAACCGAATGGTCTGTGTACCAGGACTGGCATGGGTGGCTGCACAGCCAGTTTGGCAAGCACATCGAACTGGATGGTATCATCTATCTCCGAGCTTTACCTGAGGTACACCGCTAACCAGCTCAAGCTTGTGGGCTCAAGCCCCGAAAATGTTGTTTTTGTTTTGGTTAAATGGTGTGGTTATGTGTGAAAGATGGTTAATAAATCAAAGCTCTTGAGTTTTTCCTGTATTTGGTAAATGTGGGGACAAACAGTGGTGTTTAATGACATTCTTCTGACTACAGTGGAACATATTCTCTTTTTGTTCTGCACAGAAATGTTTACAAAGGCTGCACCTGCGAGGCAGAGTAGAAGAGCAGAACATTCCTCTGGAGTATCTGGAGGAGCTGCACTCTAAACATGAGAGCTGGCTGCAGCACAAGACCATGACGTGAGCAGATGCAGGATTTTTTGGCAGCAGTTCATGAGGGTTGTATGGTAGAATCGTGACAGGGGGTTACAGTGTGGTAACGTTTATTGTGGGCTGTGTTTCTCCTTGAGTTTTTTAATGAGCTGATAAGGTTGGGGTTTTTATTCATGTCCATCTTTGATGACTTCAATAAAACAAACACATGTATTTAAGATGACGTGAATGCAGACGGATGCTGAGTTTTAAAACGTCTCCAAGTTTCTGACACATCATGTCTCTCTGCGTCTTGTCTGGTCCACAGAATGGAGTATGACTACCTGAGGGAAGTGCCGGTTTTGACCTTAGATGTGAGTGAAGAATTTAAGTCCGATCCTACAAAGTGCGCTAACATGATAGAAAAGGTGAGTGGAGAAAACGTCTTCTGTAGCTGAAATGGTACTTCAACAGTCACAGTTTAACTGAAAATCACAAGGTTGTTAAGCTTTTAGGCCTTAACAAACATTAATAATATGATAAATATAAAAATAAGAGGCTGAAATGTTTTTTTTTTAATTAGAACAAAAAATATATATATTAATTTACGTACAAATAAAAAAACAAAAGGATTTCAGCCTCTTATTTTTATATTATATGTGTGTATATATGTATGTGTGTATATATGTGTATATATGTATGTGTGTATATATATATATGTCTTTTTGTCTGTATCTCTCTGTATATATTTCTCCATCTCTATATATCTATCGCACAATATCCATATATCTGTATATCTTTATATATCTCTATATATCTCTACATATAAATATATAATTATAAATTGCACCAGTACCCTCTAGCGGCAGTCAGTGTGAAAATAACAAACATCTAAAATTTCATATTTTAATATATGAATTGCACCTGAGTATAAGACACAAACCCAGACAAAATATGGAAAAAAGTATGACGAATAGTCTGGAAAATATGGTACATTTGTAAATGCCAGAGTAGAAATAGAAACAAATATTTGCATGCCAATTGTATAGAAAAAAAAAATCATACAGTGTTGTGTAATATCAATACGGTATCACGATACAAAATACCACAATATCATGGTGTATGTAAATTCTCTTACACTCCTAGTAACAGAAGACAGGGCCAAATATTAGGACCAAAATATTTTCTTACCCTTTTGTATACAGTATTGTACAGTCAAAAAAAGTGAAACATCCATATAAGTCAATGGATTATATGTATAATACATGTATTTGACATTTAGACTAACAATATTTCATATATTGCAGACAGTAAACTAATTTAGTGGTGAAGGTAACATGGTAGTGGTTTAATGACGTATCTGTTTCAATCTTGGTGAAGTCACTATGTCAGTAAGCCGTTAATTGTAGTCTCTCTGATACTAACACATGCTCACAGTGTTTCACTTATGCAGATGAGGTTTTGGAAACTGTTAAAGAAGCAGTTTCAAGTTAATGCATAACCCCCACCACCATTCAAACGTCATTACCAAGAATCAGACACCTTCTCACAGTTGACTTTAGCAGGGCGTGTACTTATTGTAACGGGATGAAGGTAAAATAAAAACCAAAAGTAAGTGTGTTTGATGTGAGTTGTAAGAGGAAACACTGATTGGTTGTCGTTCTGTTCCAGGTGAAAGAGTTCCTCAGCACGTTATAGAGCTGGGACCATACTGGCTGAACCACAATGGCCCCTGAGCCCTGACGTGGCTTTTTAAATTCTCTTTTTATTCTGTTTTTAACCACAAGCAACCATGTCTGTATTTTGTTTCATGTTTTGTAAACATTATGTATTTTTTTTTAAGTATTTATGGTATTGTGTGTGTGAAAGAGTGTCTATGTACGGTACTAAACCTCAGAATAAAGTTCTTCTGGCTGACTCTACTTTGAGCTGCTTCATCCTTATTCAACTCACTGAACTGAGCAGTGATTACTGGGAGTCACTTTTAGGTATCGGCTCCACAACACTGTCCAGTAGGTGTCAGTAGCGTCCACTACAGGTGTTTCTCTTAACTACTCTGGACTGCTCAGCTTTACCAGGTACCTTCAATGGGATTTCACCTTGGTTCCTGGAAATGGATGCGCACATTTAAACTTTTAACGCCTTTATAAATACAAGCAGCAGGAGCCGATGAGCTGTTCAGGGCAAGACAAGAACCAAACTAAAAGACTTAATATTTACAGAGTTTAGAAGTAAATTTTTGAAAGACATACCAGTCATCAGAATGGATCTTAGTATATGTGAAAGGTTTTGTTATTTTCCAAAATTAGTTTTTTTTTAACAGTATGTCATACTGATTGTAAACTAAAACTATGTAAAACAACCTAGAATTTGTGGGTAAAATCAATATTAATACATTTGTGTATAGTACGGCATATATACAAACATGTATTGTTGTGTATATATGAACTGTATCCATTCATGTATGTTAAATGTACATATGCATGCTATGTGTTGGTATATATATATATGTGTATATATATTCATATATGTATATATATTCATATATATTGAAATATAAATGTGTTTATGTACCTACGTAACGCAGCACATGTGCATGTGCAAAAACATCTTTGCATATATGTTTCTATGAGATATTTTGGCTTTTGTTAGAGAAAAGAGGACATTATTTGTCTGTATTTAAATGTAAATTAATATATTTGACTGTATTGTACAAATGTTGTAACGGACAGGAGGTGTTGGTTTAAAGAGGGTACTATGTTGTAAAAGTTGATGTTATATAACTTTTTTGTTAAAATAAAATAAAAACCCCATACATTAAAAAACACCAATAAAAATAACATTTTTATATATATTTGTTAAGGACATAAAACAATAGTCGACCTGTGTTACCTCACCTCCTCCACCACCACCTCCTCCTCCTGTGCCTCCTCCTCTCTCCTCGGTGTCGTCACTCAGGAGGAGGGATGTCACTTTAAATATGGAGAAAGACACGCTGTGCTGCCGGAGTCCGTGCGCACGCTGCGAGCGGGACAGACAAACATTCGTTTCTTGAGGACCGTGTGTGAGACCAGGATCAGACTGATACGATGACAGACTCTGGGTGCGTGTGTCAGTCAGTGTCCCAGCTGTAGAGGACGGTCTGTGAAACCGGGGGAGAACTTCCAGTCCAAACTCCTGGACTCCACCTTTGTTAAACTTACTCTCTTGAGAAGCTCAACTCCTGGACGTGGTCGAGATCCAGGTCTTCTTTACGCACATCAACAACACCCGTCGTTGTGGGTCGTTTACTGCTCGGAGGAAGCTGAAGGCCCCTCGCTGATCATCTGTGAAGAAGTTTTCCACCATGACTTCCGACAAAAACAAGTAAGTTTTCACGGACTCGAACGGACTCGGACAGAAACTCTTATTGAAGCGTATCGCTTCTTTACCAGGTGGGGAAACTAGAACAAAATCAACCAGGTGGAATCATACTTTAAGATTCAACAGTTTTTCCCCCCATGTGTCTGTGCGTCGATAAATTACTCATACATCTGGGCTCGATTAGTCGGCATATGTGTGTGTTTTTACACCACCATCACACCGGGGAACTCCTTGATTCACCTTAGTCACTGTCCCGGCCCAGGTGTCTGTGAATGGCTGCTAATCCATTTTCCAGTAACCTGTCAGTTTTGATTAGACTGACGCGGAACTCGAATCTTCTGAGCGCCAACGCTGCCTGGAAGTCAGAGCTTCTCAGACCACATGGTTTTCGAGCTGACACCCCGAAAACGCACAGTCCGCACACGTCACCCTGGTGCACACTGGTTATTGCGCAACGGTTCACAGAAACTCGGCAACTATTTCTCTCTCTATCTCTCAGGGGCCAGGCCAGGATCAGAAAGTATTTGTGTAAACTGAGATAACTGATGAGTAAATTATTGAATAAAGGCCAAATGTTGTTAGCCTCCTCTAGACTAGTGGATAAATGCTGGCTTTGCAAGAAAAGGTTAATGATAATATAAATTAATGGTATAATTTGGATAAATTTGGCGGGCTGGATTAAAAAGCCTAACGGGTCACTTTTAGTCCCTGGGCCTTAGTTTGTCCAGGTCTGCTTTATATTTATCTGTCTCTTTATCTCTCTGTATATATTTCTCCATCTCTATATATCTATCTCACAATACCCATATATCTATCTCCCTGTATCTCCCTGTATCTCCCTGTATCTCCCTGTATCACCCTGTATCTCCCTGTATCTCCCTGTATCTCCCTGTATCTCTCCGTATCTCTCCGTATCTCACCGTATCTCTCCGTATCTCTATATATATCTATCTCTCTCTTTATATGTATATATCTATCTCTATATCTTTCTGATGTCTGCCAGCATTTGAACTGCACAAAGTTATGGGCTGATTTTGTTTGTTCCTTAGTAGAAGTGTTATGTTTCTCTAACCCAACCTTATTTTGATCACGTCATGTATGGGAAGTACTAGAGTGTACTAAGTTGGGGCAACAGTGGCCTAGTGGTTAAGGAACCAGACCTAGGTATAGAGGGTTTCAGGCTAGAATCCACCAGTTCCCAGGTCATTACTGAAGTGCACTGAGCATAGCACCGTCCCCATTCACTGATCCTCGGTCGCTCAAAGCTGCCCACCGTTTACTTTGGTGATAGGTTAAATGCAGAGGACACATTTTGTGGTGTGGAGTGGTGCAGATCACAATGACCAAAAGTTTGATCTCCTTTCCTTTTCTAAGTTAGTACAAGAAATATCTGCTATAAAAGTAGCTGGTATTGTCCAAATAATTAACTTCTCATTCTGATATTTATACATGCAGCCACAAAACTGAAATAACCTTCCCAGAAGTGTGTGTGTGTGTGTGTGATTGCATCAACTTTGGCAAAAACCAAATATTGTGTTACAGCAACTATTATAAATAATCATGCTATCATCATGCCAGTAAGTTTTCGGAGAGTTATCATCCCCCAACTGCCCAAAACTTTAGTTTATTGGACAACCTTTAAATGCGAACAATAGTTTCACGTTTGAAGGTGTGTGTTAGTGGTTGTTCATTGCTCCCTGTAAAGGACTAGTGTCCATGTTGTACCACCCTAGAATCAAAGAGTGCTGAACCAGCAGTTTGTGTTCTCTTATCACTCCAATATAAAAGTCGTCAGAATTTCCTTTAGCCATTTCACACCAAGAGGGATTCAAGTTCCAGGTGTAGACCTGCTGGTACTAAAAACTGTAGTAATGCTGCTGATAGTTGCTTAGTGCAACAGTGTATTTGCTGTGATGCTGTAGTAATGATGAACCATGTGTAAGAAAGCAAGTTTTTTTTTATCTCTAGATTGACTTAAACCGCAAAAGGGAGAGGGAACTAGTGACAAAGTCTTCATTAGACTCAAGTGTTTATCACCAATTTCTCTGTACTCACATAGATTTTATATACAACTATAAGTACCTTTTAATTTTTTAAGTTGGCGTGAACTTGGGTTTTGGATTATGTTTGTAAACCTTTGTGCGATGAACCTTACACCATACACCAACTTTATTTTCTGTAGATGTAATGTGCTAATACTTAAATACAATTTTACTAGACTTACATTTAGGCTGGGTCTCCTACTTACAGTAGACACTGCACTCTTCTGTGTCAGGTTGTGAAATCCAGTTTGCTATGGGGAAATGACCATCCCTCCTTGTTGTGTCATACGTTTGGATGAATGTTCCACTGGGTGTTGATTGAAATGCTGAATGTCCTTTTGTGTCCTGCTATATGGTGAAATGCGCCATTAAATGCCTTCCTCACTTCCTCATCTTGTCAGAGTACATTCCTTTAATGAACCAGGACTAACAGGCTAATTATATCTAGGCATTAACATGGAACACATCTCGACAAGTGTGTGGCAAGTTGGGCTATTGAATAGTATTTGCTTTTTATTAACTTAGATTCCTATATATATATATATATATATATATATATATCATATATGTCTTCCATCACCTACACAAAGATAAACATATACATATATATATACATATATATATATAGATATTGGAATCTAAGTACAAAATACATATGAAAATCAAAATATGATAAATATGAAATCAATACACTACAATATAAGAGGTACATATTTACAAGAGGTGAATCGATGGACATGCATGAACAACCAAACACACTCGGGGCAGTATAGTGATGAGCTTAGTAAATAGGGTGAGGTAGTACTTGAAACAATGTCATACATTGTAATACCATGCAGTAGTGCAGACGCCTGGGGTCTTTTTTTTTTTTTTTTTATGAGTGCACTGTAAGATACAATGTGGTACTGTGTATAATGCAGTATACGGTATGATATTGCAACGTGTACTTGAAACAAAGTGATACAGTGTAAAATACAGTTACAGTATGACAATGAGTATTTGAAACAGAGTGATGGAGTGTTAAGTACAGTATAATAGTGTAATGAATACTCAAAGAAATGTGATTATGTGTTTACATGTGTATATATGTGGAAAAAAAGAGAGAAAAATATATATTGTTGCAATGTGAAATAGTGTCAGTTCTTCTGTACTTATTATAGTTCTGTTGTTTACATGGAGTTTTTTTATCCTCTAATCAGAAGGCCTGAGTAGAAAACTTTTTTCTATTTGTCTAATTCTTATTACCTGACAGACAAGGGAATGGTTCAAATGTTTCTGTGGTGTTTTTTTTTTTATGACAATCATTTAATCTGGACTGTACAGTTGGAGCTCCTTCAGACCAAGATAAACATCCCATTTAACAGATCTCCAGAACTAAACTGTTTCATATTTTACCTTGATTCCACCTTGTCTTTGTTACAAGGCTTTCCATACGTTATATGCATGTGGTGAACAGACCTGATCCATGATGAGCTTACCCCGGGTCCTCACCCTGGGCAGGTTTTTCACCAGGGACCCTGGAGCAGTTGACCATTGCGTGACCTGTACACGCAACACGTCCCTTTGACTTTCTCATTTATTAATCTGGTATTGGACGTCATAGCAGGAAATGAAACAGATCAAGAAGATCCCTGACTTCCTTCATCCAACCTGATATCTGTCTCAAGCTTTCAAAAACGAGTTACTTCTTTGATGTCTGGTTTTCTTGCAGCTGTTTGGGTTTTATCTAAGCATAGATATTTGTATTTTCTGCTCAGAACATTCTTTTTTTTTGCGATGCTCCATCTCACAAACCAGTTTAATGTAGGCATTGATTACCATGGGGCACTGGTCTGGTTTCTACTGTAGAGTTGGCAGTAAAACCTGCAACACGAGCCCCACATCTCCTTCAGGGTGGCCACCAGTTAGCTGCTGCCATTTGTGCTGTGATATATGACCATTCCATACATGTACAATTGTATGAAGAATGCCCTTTAGATATAAATTAAATGTGATATATATATATATATATATATATAAAATACAGTTACAGTATGACAATGAGTATTTGAAACAGAGTGATAGGGTGTAAAGCACAGTATAATAGTGTAATGAATGCTCAAAGAAATGTGATTATTTATGTATACACGTATAGACGTGTATATATGTGGAAAAAAAGAGAAAAATATGTTCTGTACTTATTTTAGTTCTTATGCAAATATTTTCATATTGTGTATGTGTATACATATGTGTTTGTATATACATTTACACATGTACATGTGTATACGTGTGTGTATGTGAATATATATACAAATGTATATCTGTACACACACTTACAAACATACAAATACATATATAGACATATACACATACATAAATGTCTATGTATATGTAAACATGTATATGCTCTATATGCATACATGTATGTGTGTATATATACTGTATGTGTATATATACACATATATACATAAAATACATATATAGACATATATGCACATACATAAATGTTATATTATATGCAATTATATATTTGAGCCTTTAATTTACATGTATGTATATACTGTATCAATATGCATACATATATGTAAAAACATGCAAATATTTTCATGCATACATTTGTTTATACAAAGACACATATTTACATTAACATGCATAGACACATAAAGAACATCTAGAACATGACAGGCAGAGACAGTGAATTCTTCATCTATACAGTATCTAAGTAGGAAAAAAAAAACACAATTGAAAAGATGCCTAATTTTTTTCTTTCATATTTTCATGTCGTGTTTGTGTCGTATTACAGTGACGCACAGATTGGAAACTGTGACAAACCCATCTGCCCGCAGCAACTGCTTGTTTTTTGTACGTCCTGTGCTGCAGCGCAATTTAAAAGATAACGTGTGAGGTCAGCAGCCCAGACCGTGAAAAAAAAAAAAATCTGTAGCTAAATGGCGGCGTTGACCCTCTACCCGTGGCACTGTGTGTACATGTGACCCCTGTTATTGCAGAATACATCGGGCGACAAAACAAGCCTAATCAGCTGTTTAGTAAAGCTTGTACATTTTTGGAGCTCTGCCCGGCCGCCCTTCATATCAGTTGATCTCCCAGTTCCTTGCCTCTTTTACTTTATGGCCGCTATCAGTAACACGGGCAAAACCTTATCTCCTCCCTGACCAGATAGTGTCTCCGCTGGGGATGTTCAGATGAGCTGGGAGAGCAACAAGTTGTATCCTTCCTGACTTTGTTTATTCAGGGGTTTGTGTATATTCTCCCATCCCTTGGTGTCCTTGTCACTTTGGGAATATTGAGCAGCAAGTGGAAGTTGCAGATGTTTGTTAACATCCTTGATCCATCATCTAAATTAAATATTTATACTTGTATGCCCGTATGATGAAGATGTTTCTTTTTCTTTTCTTTTTTTTAAATGAAGAGGTCTTGTCAATTTAGTTCCTAACTCGATGCTGACACGCTTCTACCTTGGAATGTTCTGCATGAAATTGTTAGACCATGTGTGCAGAACTTCTTGTTTACCCATTATCAGTAGACTACACACTCTAACTGTTAGATTTGCTTCACTAACTTGGTGTTTTGGAGTAAAGCTAGATAAGGATCAACTCTAATTTATATACCTTCAGATTAAAATCTTAATCTTCAAATTTTTTTTTTTTTCAAACAAGATCTAGTGAAGTAAGTGTGAAACCAAATCTCTCTCGTGTGCTGTGCATATGAAGATAAAACTCCTGGGTCTTAAAGTGTAACTCCAGGTCAGGCCCTGTAATGCTGGGACCTTGAAGCCACGTGTGTGTGATCTTGAGGAACTGCTGTTGCCGTCATCTGATAAAGATGATTTAATTAGACGTGAGAAATAAAAGCTTTGCACAAGGGTTAACATAATGTTTTTTAACTGTCATTTCATGACATTATGCAACATAAATCTGTTATTCAAGAGGCTTTCAACCATTATTATCATAGTAGCAAACAGTTGTTTATCGTTTGTCTGCATGTTTAAATAGAATCCAGAGACTTTTGATTTTGAGCGTTCTTATCCATGGCGGGTGTGATGGGGTCACTATATCCCAGAATCCTCTGAGGATTTGTAGAGAATATTGCACAGCTTGGGTGGTTTCAAACCAGTTGTGTATTAATGTGGTCCTTGCCAAGACAACTAAGCTTCTAGTTTGCCTCAGTGTTGCAGTCTGGCCTAATTCAGTACTTCAAAATACACAAAAACTGTGGTTTTCATGGTTGTTCTTGTCAAGTGGTCATAGAAAATAAGTAAAAATGTTGTCAACTGACAACAATCACACAGTTTCAGTTCATTCATTCACTTACTATAATTTTCTTAGAAACCTGTTGCCAATTGGAATTTTATGATATTTATGTCAAATTACCTATTATAGCGCCCTCTACCTGTGGCAACCTAAGATTCAGGATCGGAGCTGTAGTTATTAAGACCCACAAGTACGATATTCAATGGTGTGGGGATTATTATTTTGATGAAAAATGTAGATGGGAATTTACTGTACTGAATACTGAAAAGAAGCAACTTCTTAACCTAATAGCATAGTTGCCTAGGCATTTAGGTATAAGTATGTATTCTTAACATTTTCGCAAAACAATCAAAAACACATTTTACCAAGCACATTGGTAGACAGCAAATTGGCTGAAAAAAAAAAAAAATCCTTCCATCCATCCATCCATTTTCTTCCACTTAGTTACCGGGTTGTGGAAGCAGTAGTCTCCACCGCTGCCACCCAAATCACACTGCAATGTATGCGTTGCTTCCTGTAGGTGGGGAGCCCACGGCCCTAACTGGGATTTGAACTTGCCATTGAGCTGCACCCCTGGATTATTACACCAATTACGGAGACAGGTTCTCTTTGCAAAAAAAATGACTGAGGCAATTATGATATTAAGCTAATGAAATATAAGTAACAAGCCTAACTAGTGTCGGTGTCTTTGTTGACGTCTGTAGACCTACAGTCTGTTGATACAAGGCTTAGATGGAAGCTGATCTCTACAGACACATTTGTACGTTTGGGAAATGGGTTTAACAACGTCAACGGTCGGGTCTCTGTGGATCAGGTGACGGTTTTTACAGTGCGCCCACTTCTGGACATTTTACATAAGGACTTGAAAGTCATCCACAGCTGTGGTGCATAAAACTGTCAGGTTTATTGTGCAAGTCATTAAAACATGAATATAAACCAATCATTCAGGTATGAGTGATGCAACTGTTTTTCTATGATACAATTTTTTTTTACATTGCAAAATTTTGTTTTTATTTGGAACCAAGCAAGATTTAAGTTTTGTTCCCATGATGTTGACTTTTTTAAGTCCGTCCTCATCGTTCTTATTTTCTCATCTGTTTTGTAGAGTGGAGGATGAGGCCGTTGTGGACAGAGGAGCAACCTTCGTCAAACACATCTGTGATGAAGAGGAAGTAGAAGGTAAAGGCATTCTTGTGGTTGGCATGTTGTGACTCGTTTTTTTTTTTTTGTTTGTTTGTTTCCAGACAACGTGATGTAACACAAGGTGCATCACCGTTTCCTTCTCATAACAGAGTGTGAAGTTTGTTTTTTTTTTTTTTTGGTAAAGGCATTCTTGTGGTTGGCATGTTGTGACTCGTTTTTTTTTTTTTTGTTTGTTTGTTTCCAGACAACGTGATGTAACACAAGGTGCATCACCGTTTCCTTCTCATAACAGAGTGTGAAGTTTGTTTTTTTTTTTTTTTTTTTTCCTCTCTTTCTTACAAATCATACATATCAAGCGTGTCTGTGACAGCATTCTAACTTTGCATGCTGCCGTGGCCATGGAGGAATTCACTGGGAGGCGTCTACTTTTACTTGTACTCTGACATATTTCACAAACTAACACTTAAGGGTCCAAAGAAAAGAAACCACAAGTGGGAATTTGGATTGTAAAAAGATTGTATTCAGTCCAGTGGCTGGAGGGGAAAAAAAAGCTACAGAGATGATAGAAAAAAAAAAATCCACAACCATACATAAATTCAGTATATGTGTATGAATGGATAAAAAAAAATAAGTGTGTATATATATAGTACATTGAAATTGTTAAATCCCTGTGGCATATTATATATGTATATTTCTGTATATATATTATCAAAACATATATTTAAGTGTATATAGTGTGTATATACATTCATAAAGAACATCATCAGACCACCCTTGTTTCCGTCAGTCTCTTGTTTATTTACCGTGTATATACTAACTGAAGAATACACTGAATACAGAAACTTGGAATGCTGTTTTTGACTGTTAAGTACCATAGCCATACCATAGTACGGCTACCAAACCCAATGTGGTACCATTAGTAATTTTGATTACTATCAGGAAAACCATGGAAATGGCTATATGTCAACTGTTATAGCTAATTTTGTTGGTATTTTATATTTGGTACATTATACATGTCCAAACGAATATACCTTTCATGGTTCAAGGCATTAAAATAAACAATACATTGAAGACAATATCACGGTTGTAGGACTATATTTATTTTCATTACATATAGCTATTATTTTTATTCATTCATTCATTCCATACTGAAAAATGTGAAGAAGATTCAGTATATTTCCATGTTAAATGCAGGTGAAAACAAAATATGTTTTTCACATTTAGTCAGGGACAAGTTGAATTTTTCTGTAATTACTTCCTGGAAAAAATTAAGTCATTTCCTGTATAAACTTTGGCTGAAGGAAATGGAGAGCATCTATTCATCTTCACTGTGATGAATGGCTTGCATTCCTTTCATTCTGATGGATTTGGCTTACAGTACGTACTATAACTTCAGAAAAATGATCAGGATGAAACCAAATGTACTGTGATTTATTTATTTTCCTTTCTCCTGTAGTTACGTTTAAGCACATATTGCTTTTGTTTCATTATTTTCAACCTAATTTGCCGGTGTTGTTCCAGGTCACCACACCGTCTACATTGGAGTTCATGTTCCAAAGAGTTACCACCGTCGCAGAAGACACAAACGCAAGTCCAGTCACAAGGACAAGCGGGAGCGAGTGGACCCGAACGCTGAGGGAAACAAGTCAGATGGAGAGAACACAGATGACGTCTCTACGAGCATCCTCAAGCCTCTCAGTGAGTACAGACCAGAAAACTGGGGTTACAAATCCACACTCAAATCAATCTCTCTTGAGATGTGGGTTAAAGTCCAGCAGCACTTAGGATACACATATACAAGAGCTTCCGCAGTGAGGAAGGAGGCCTGTGAGTAGCGTGACAAGAGAAATCACCGGGAAGAAAACTACACTCAAGAGATTTGATGAAGCAAATGAATGGAAACAGGTTGAACACTAATCTGAAAATGACACGGGGGTTGTGCTCGGAGTGTGTGAAGTAAACACTGGAGCGGAATTAACTGTCACCTTAAAAGATGTGGAAAGGTACTGTGAGGCTGTGAATTTATTCTCATCAGCTAAAAACCTGTAGAGGGAGCTATAAACAGTTGTCGTAGATAATTTACGACATTTCCAGTGTGTGGAAAAAAAAACTCAGATTTTGTAGAATAATCAAAAAGTTCTTTACAAATTGGATACAGACGCAAGCAGCACATTGAAAGGGGTCATAGTATTCATTTCAACTGTAGAAAAAAAAAGAATCACCAGATGTCCTTCCTTGTACTGGAGCTTAGGAAAAATGTATGGCAAAAGCATTAATCCCAAGATGATTTTCCAGAGCGGAGGCATTATGACTCCATAGAAGTCTTTAGATATAGGTCAGCTGAGGCCATATGTCCCATGGGTGCAGTGAGGCTGTGGCGCAACAGTCAGATGAGCCTAAAACACACAGCCTTCAGTCCAGTGGATCAAATGAAATATCAGATTTATTAAAATAACACCAGTTAAGACGTCATCATGTCAAAACTGATCAACCTTGAAATTTTTTTTTTGGGTCTGGTTCCACCTGTCATGTCTACGTGTGGGTCCCGCCCCACATGTTGAGAAACATCGGTATCAATTTTCACCAGGCCAGGCATGTGTTGTGCAGGCTGCTTCATGTCGCTGCTGTTAACATCCCAGGAGGTTAAAAATGAAGATACCCCTGCAGTGGAATGTCAGGGTTGGCAAATTGGCACAATGGGAGGTTTACCATTTAATTTACACCCTAACCAGCGGGTACTGGAGGTGAACATTATGGTATTAAAATAGTCTGGAGAGAGCGAGCGGAGACCATGTGAGTACTCCTCCTCACTGCGAATACATGTGTTTACCACAACATTCATTTAGTCTGCTAAAGATTAGCATACTACAGTATTATACAAAGTAAATCCTTCAAATACAGGCTTTCCTTGGGAGGTATCTTTAGCGTCGAGTAGATGTATTTTGGTGTAGATGTGAAACATAGTCCCGAAACGGTACACTGACTAAACCAGACTAGTCGCTGTGCAAACATAAACAGCTTCAGACTCGAGTACAAGTTCTTCCTTCACTGAAGGTTGAAATTCAGAGATATCTATAAATGCATTATAGAGCCTATCATAGTAACAATAACCAAACCCGAAATGTTTTGGAATAAAGATGGGGAAAATCTAAGCTCTAGGTTTTTAATAAGGACTTATGGTGGACGTTTTTATTTTTTGGTTAATGGTAGGGATGTTCAGTTCATAGGTCACACTATGCGATACGTGGTTCAGACACGATATATACGGTAATTTAATGTAAACAAAGACGAGTAGAAGGAATTTTTTTCCCTTTGTTTTTTTTTTTTTTTACAGGAAGAAGGATTTTTTTTCCCTTTTTTTTTTTTTTTTTTTTTTTTTTTTTTTTTTTTAGAAGAAAACTTCATTGACACTTTAATTTGAACCTAAAAATTACAAAACAATACCTGTGTGATCCACTGAGGACGAGAAAGAAGAGGCCGGTAGTAGGAGATGCATGGCATAGACGTAACCACAGGTGGGCCAGGGCCCACCCACTTGTCACCCAATCCAATGAGAGAGCTGATCAAACTTGGCTATAATACTTTGGGGTTTCAGGGCCCACCCATTTTAAAGGGTCCACCCATTTTAAGGGGTCTGGCTATGCCCCTGATGCATGGATTCGTTCTCTGAGCAGACGTGAAAAAAAAAAGATCACGACAATGTGCATGGACCAGGAAATGTCTTTGCAGATATGATCAATCTGGTTTGTCAGTTTCTGCTATGCTGCTTTGTGTTGTTTCACGTGTTTACACGACCACCACACGATTTCTGGAGGTGTTAAAATCGGTTGTCCTAACCCTGTCCTCGATCATACCTTCGTACGATTGCTGACCAACTAACAAATTGTAGACGTTTAGATTGATCTCAAGTTATCTGTGCCTTGTTGGGTTGTTAAGGAAAATGAAACCAAAGGCTGAATTAGTCTGATGTCAGACTTGACTTCTCTTTCGATTGATTGGTCCAACCAATAGAGTCTTCAGTGTGAGACCAGCCTTTCTGAGCAGGAGATGGAGATGGAGATGGAGATGGAGATGGCTGACTGGTGGTGGATGTCAGAGTACTAGCAGCGGTAGTGAGATATGCTATGATGTTTTTGGAGACGCTTAGATCTTCAGTGAGAAAGACCAGTATGGGCAGGATCAAAAATGAGAGTTAAGGTGTTTGGATGTTTGAAAGGAGGTGGAGATGCCAAAAAAAAAGGTCAAATCTTTTGTCATCTCAACTTAACCAAGTAGATTTCTTGGAAGATATTTAACTATTTTTATCCAAGAGACGTCTTCAGTTTTATGGCTTGGGACGAGAACCTACGTAGATGTAGGGATAGTGTGAAGATGTTGAGGAGAGATGGTGAAAGATGTTGGAGGTGTAGTTGGTGGATGTTGTTGAAGAAGACATGAAGATGGCCTAAAAGACAGGAAATCCCTGGTGATCCCTGCAGAGAACAGCTAAAAGAAGAAATTAATGTCAAGATCGATGAACTCCACTGTGATATATCAGATTAAAACTTGCTCAGCTCCACCTTTCTGAGGAATTTGTTTTTCTTCTACGAAGGCAAAAGGTCTTAATTGTATAATTGCGTTATAATAGTCCAATAAATTACCGTAATTTCCCGACTATAAGCCGCAACTTTTGTCACACAATTTCAACCCTGCGGCTTATGCAGAGATGCGGCTAATGCATGCATTTATTCTAACTGCTCGAGCAAAAAAGGTAAGAGTGAGACAGGTGGTGTCGAAGAAGACGCAAGTCACAACCGCCAATAAACTGACCCTCATCATGGAAAATGCAAAAAGAATGCAGCTTATAGTCAGGTGCAGGTTATGTATGTACAGAATGTTTTTTTCCTTTAAAAAATGTATTGGGTGCGGCTTATAGTCCAGAAATTACAGTAGTCATTAAATACCTTTCATGGCATTTAAGGGCAGAGTGACTTTGACAGAGCCGCGTTGTCGTGAATCAGTCCTCCAAGAGGAAAGGAAAGTTATTCTTAGATGTGCACTGGAGTCCAGTTGTCATTTTGGAGGGGCCATGTTTGCGGACTGAAATGTGCTTCCATGTGGCTTTTCCATGGTTCCCCTTCATGTGCAACAACCTCAGCGAGAAGCCCGGGACATTCTGCCGCTGTGCTGTATCTGTCTGATCTCCCTCTCTCCCACCGCATTCCTCATACGAACAGCAAACGCCAATTAATTGAAGGTTGGAGCTGGAGTTCTTGTGTGAAAAATAGCCTGGTGTTGAGTGTAAGCTCAGCATTTTCTGAGACAAGTCTGGAAGATCTGGGGCAGAAGATACAAGGAATGATACACAAAAAAAAATCCAAAAATAAATCAAATTTTTATAGATTAGGATAATATATATAAATCAAATGTATATTAATTCCTAAAATCAAATAGGTCAATTTATAGATAAATACAATTGTAAAAATATTGACATGATTGATTAGAGACACTAGGAATAGGTAGAAGACAAGCGGCAGAGCTAGAGGTGGCAGAGTTAAAGATGCTGAGGTTCTCTTTAGGAGAGACAAGGATGGACAGGATCAGGAATGAGGTGATTAGAGGGACAACACAGGCAGGAAGGTTTGGAGAACAAGCTAGAGAAGCCATATTGAGATGGTTTGGACATGTTCAGAGGAGGGACAGTGGTTATATTGGGAGAAGAATGCTAGACATGGAGCAACTAGGTAGGAGACGAAGAGGCGATTTACGGATACGGTGAGGGAGGACATGGAGGTAGTTGGAGTCAGAGTAGAAGACACAGAGGACAGGGTGAGGTGGAAATTGTTGACCTGCTGTGGCAACCACTGAAAAACAGGATAAGCCAAAAGAAGAAGAAGTCAAAATATAGACATAAAAATGATAGAAATCACATAAAAATAAACTTTTTTTTTAATGCAGGGCTTTTTCCTCGTCACTGATTTCTTCCGCCCGCTGCAGCCACACTGTTGTGCCTTCACTGTGTCCACTTTGCAAATCAGCACTGGACTAATCTCTCTCACGCTGCTAATTCATCTGACACTGTAATCCTCCATGTAGCCCGTCGTCCTCAGGTGAAACCTGGCCAGCGTGCTTAGTCATCTGAGGGTACTTGATGAGATAAGGAGTGCGGATAAGGATAAGATTTTCTCCCATTAATCTCTTCTCCAAAGGGTCGTCCTGATCACTGCTGCAGTCATGTCTTTCCTTGTCTCTTTGTAAACATAAAGAAACTTCTTTGTCAGCCCTGAGCAAACTTTTTGACTTGGGGGCCACAATTGGTTCTCAGATTTGACATGGACGGGGGGGCTGGGTAGGACCAGAGAGATGAAGCAGTCATGTGAACTAAGATAAATGACATGGAGATTCTTTTCCTTTCGGCTTCTCCCTTTTTTAGGGGGTTGCCCCAGTGAGTCAACATTTTCCATCTCCTCTCCCCCTGTCCTCTGTGTCTTCTACTCTAACTCCAACTACCTCCATGTCCTCCCTCACTCCACCCATCAATCTCCTCTCTGTCTCCTACCTGGTAGCGCCATCTCTAGAATTTATCCACCAATAAATCCACTGTCCCTCCTCTGAACATGTCCAAACCATCTCAATCTGGCTTCTTTAGCTTTTTCTCCAAACCTTCCTGTCTGTGTTGTCCCTCTAATCACCTCATTCCTGATCCTGTCCATCCTTGTCTCTCCTACAGAGAATCTCCGCATCTTTAACTCCTCTACCTCCACCTCCAGCTCTGCCTCCTGTCTTCTACCTATTCCTAGTGTCTCTAATCCATCCATCATGGCTGGTCTCAACTGTCCTGTAAACCTTTCCCTTCCTCTAAGCTGACACTGTTCTGTCACATGTCATTCCTGAGACCTTTTCGTGCTCAAGACTGAAAAGCTAAAATGCATTTAGCCTTCCCAATTGTCTATAGATGAAACATGGACATTGCAAAGAATAAATGGAAGTCAAACAATCACCGTCTAAACTAAGTGTTTCAATTGGACAGTTTTGCCAGGGTGGGTCCTAGTATTGCCATGTCTGTCATGCCGAAAAATTAGTTTCCCAATCCAGTACTCCATGGAAATGAACCCAGTGTTAGTGTTCAATGGGAACTCGGGAAATGCATCATATGCTAAGCTGTATATTTTAACCAAATTTTGTAAAAATGTACTTTCTTCTTAAATCAGTTCAAGAATCTCACTCAAATCAACCGTCTGTGCTACAGAAAGTTACTTGATCATTGAATTCAATATGGACAAGGTATTTTCTGATTTCTGAGTTAAACCAAAGCAAATGTAAAGAAATATATATGTCTGCAACACTGAGGACAGAGGAGGCGTAAGAATTCACTTGTAACAGCTTTTATTACCTGGACATTAAGGAAGCAATAAAAAAACTTTGCAAGAAAGATGAGTCAAAGATCACAACTTTGCTACTTCCTGTAAAGTGAGTCTGAGATGTTGTAAATAAATGAGACATTTCACTGTTTACATTGAGTCACGTAAAAAATGTAGCGAGTCAAACAAATGTACCATTACGAAAGGCGAGGTGGGAAATTATTTCTTCGTCTTCACAATCTTTCAACCCCTACGAGCCATTATTTAGCATTAATAAAGTGAAAGTGCAAAATTCTTCATTCCTAATAGTGGATCTAAACTCTTTTGCAGTTCAAAAATTGGACAAATGTAAAACAGGACAACCAGATAGCTTTTACCTTGAATTAAAAACAGTACCAGGTTAGTCTTGTCAAGGTTGTACGTGACAAAGTGTTTTTTGCAGGGCTTCTACAAAGGTTCTGCAATAAATAACTTTGTCATCTGCGTAGAGTTCAATCCGTCTTTGTCACTGGCATTCCAAAATGACGGATTTAACTAAAAAATAAGGACACAGTTTTGGGGAAAAAAAAAACGTACAACATTGTCTCAAACTGTCTTCAAACTCCTGTCAGTGAAACTGGAGCAGACTTGAGACAGACATTTCCCTTCCTGTGGGCCGTCGGCCTGGAGCAAATGCCTCTTATTTTTTAATAAGAGAACATGCTGCTGCCTTCTGTTCCAATATGTCTCTAAATCCCCTGCTTCCCTTCACGGAATTCCTTAACTCGGGATATTGGAATGCAGTTCGGGGTTTACAATATTTTCATGATAATAGTATGGACTTGAGTTCATTGGGCATCATGAAGTGGCACCAAAATACAGACCTCCTTGTTCGTTTTTTCTTAAATTTTCCTTTTGATTGAGATAAAACAGGCGTCACCTGTAAAATAGGTTACACAACGACAACAAAAGTGTTTGCCGCCTTTTATGGTGTCAGTATATGTTACCAAAATTCAAGATTCTGTGAATGAATGACAAACTAACAGAGAGTCCAGCTGTAAGGACTCCTTGTATGTATTGTTCCGTAGCCCACACACGGCTCTATCAATAGACCGTCTGACGTCTTCGCAGCAGATTCTTCTTTTCTCCAGGGCACTGAAGTTAAACTTTTGCTTCGGCTAAGCAGTTGTGCTGATTTTTCTGGTGACAGCAGAACAGTTTGAGCTGCACTATTTTTGAAGACAAGCTCTCTAAATAAAGCTCAGGTGCTGTGTCGGGATTAGAGGGTTACTGAGGCTGTTACGTAGCTAACGCACTGACCTGACGTCTACTGTTGATGGAGAGAGAGAGCTGCAGAAATAACCTGCTTCACCTTGCTGTTACCTCACTGTTGCACAACCTGCAGAACAGTGATATCTCTGAATAGTGATTAAATCATGATTAATCGTGTAAAATATTTTCCACTTCCTCTTCTCATATCGATTGACTAGCTTGACTCATCACAGGGGAGCTGTGTTACGCAATCATGTAACCAAAGATAAATGTTAAAAATAATAAAGGTTAAATGCTAAAAAATTGTCATTTTTAAGTCCCATCTATTGGAGAAATCTGACAATTTCAGGGAAACGCAGACATAAAAAATGGGTGGTCCTGGTTACATAGTTGAATGGGCACCATGCAGCCCCCGGGCCTTAGTTTGGCCCTGTCTGAAGAATATGTTTGAGTGCTGTTCTTATTTAATTGGGATTTTAGCGTCATAAATTTGTGGAATTAAAACGGAGACAATGTCAAACTTCAACCGTACACTTACTAACTGCCTTGCTCTCAGTGCATTTAGACGGCCCAATGGTGGGCCCTCGAGCAGAAGTTCACCTCCCAAAATGCTTAGTTTTTACATAAAAGCTTAAACTTTCCAAAAATGTAAACCCTTTTCCTGCAGTTCCTACACATAAAGGGCTCATCAACTGCATTAAAGCAAAAATAATTGGATAAACAGTGGATGGAATCGTTAAAAATGCCAAAAAACATGCCATAAATGCGGTTTAATGCGGAATCAGTGCTTGTAGTAAACATGGGGAATTCTACTAAGCCTCACAAGAGGAAAAGTCAATGTGGACTGACCGTCACCAAAACCGTCATGCCAACAGACGGACTGAGGAGGAAGTTAAAGTGCAGCGTTTTGAGAAAGTTACTTCCTTGTCTGTTATAATCAACTGTCTAACCACCACCAGGAGGGTTTATCTATTGTTGAATGTGGGGTCTGTTTCTTCAGCCTTTGTAGATGTTTATGGCCCTAACAATTATAAGTTTATTTTTTTTTCGCAAAGAGACTCTGAAGTTCACAGACAAACCTCAAGTACAAGCCCGTGTACACACACAAACCCCTGTTTCTCCCAGTAGTTTATTAGTATATCCTGATCGTGTGGACAGCGTGTGTGTGTGTGTGTGTGGACATACACTTGTCCATGTTGTACACCATTTTGTTTTGTCATTATTATTTATATCAAAGGTTGCAGTTTCACTCCAGTCAGCCTAATGGGTTTTTAAAGTAATAATAAAAAAAATCATTTTGAAGAAATATTTTAAGATTATATGTATCTCGTGTGAATATTTATTACATTTATGCATATTAAACAAAAGGAAAATGCATTTACATCAGCATTATATGCAAAAATCCCTCTCTATATTACAGTTCATTTTTTTCTTCATCAGTATATATTGCATTGTTTTTATCACGCCTTGTGAAATATTTAACCTACAAATACTTTATTAATCCTAGGCTGGATTATTACAGTAACAAAGTGAACAGTGGACAGCTTTGAGCGCCTGGGGAGCAGTTAGCTGGGATGGTGCCATGCTCAGTGGACCTCAGTAGTGACTTTACAGCAGTGGATTTCCAATAAATACAAAGATTTTGGATTTATTTATGTGTATTTTGGCTCAAAGATTGAAATAGTTGCAATTGAACAATTGCTTGTAGCTTTGATTAACCTAGACAGGATTATATCTAGCATACGATTGGTCGTTCCTCATGCTGATCTGATCTGATCAAATCTAAACTTCAACTTTGATTTGTTTATAGTGCCAGATCATAACAACTGTTATCGCAGGGCACTTTACAAACAAGAATAAAAAAAGAATATATAGACATAGCCCCTGCCCTTATAGACCCTCACATCGGCTGAGGAACAAAGGGGGAAAAAAGGAAGAAACCTCAGGGTGATCGACAGTGGAGGGGATCCTCACCCAGGATGGACAGTCGGGCTAACTCAACATTACATTTATATTAAACACTTCAAATCGGTCATAATTGTGCAGGAATTGTTACAGTATCTAATAAAGTGTGGATTTGTCCTATCTTAATCCATTATTATTTGTCTCCTTCCTCCAGTTTCTCCAGCTGAGAGAATCAAGTTCATGCTAGGAGAGGAGGATGACGGTCCACCACCCCCGCAACTCTTCACAGAGCTGGACGAGCTGCTGTCTGTGGACGGACAGGAGATGGAGTGGAAGGAGACGGCCAGGTAGGACGCAGCGAGACATTTCTGTCAGATTATCCTGCATCATATTTTTTTCTTCTGTGGAGCCAGTGCAACACATTCCACTCAGGAACAATAACAAGCGTATGCTAAGGGAAACGGGTAGTGGCTGCCGTCAACTCCCAGTCTTATCTTAGATCTGTGCAAGTTGCCCGGGACAAAGGAGAAACTCCTGTAGCTACCAGCGTCCCTGAGGTTACAGTAAACATGTAACAGTTACAGTTGACTCACTTCAGGACTCTCCGGTCTGGGAATGAGACGGGAGGCGAGTCACTGGAGCGACTAGGCTTCTAAGTAACACAGCCACTTGGTTGTGTTCCCTGCTCCGCTATTGTTTCATTCATCACACACACTGATCTGTCTTCCTGGGGTAACTTGGCTTCCAGTCTAGCCCTGCATGAACCGAAGAGAGACAACCCCAATTATTACTGTGGTAATACTATCAAGAGACGGTATTACATTATTATAATAATACAACGGATGAATCTTTCCTCAACGTGTCTTTTTAAGCATTAGCTTTTCCCCAAAACCAAAAAATTCCCTATTAACAAATGGGTCCAATAACGCCAGTCTCCTCGACTGCTATCCAAATCCCACTGCGCCGTACCCGCCCCTCAGGAAGCCTCCCTGCAGGGGGCAGTCCCACCTACCTACCACTGGAATTGGATCTTGACCAGAAGATGAACCCTGCAGCCAAATTTCCATTTTCATCCACTTGGACCATTCCAGGTCAACAGTCTCTTCTACTGCCACCCAAATCACACTACACCAGTGCTTCACAATCTTTTTCTGTTACGCCCCCCCCTAGCAAGAAGAAAGCAATTCACGCCCCACCACCCCACAACCCACTCTCCGCCGCAACTATAAATAACAGCATTTGTCTATAAAATAGTTCTAGGTACACCTCTGCATAACATCGTAACATCAGCATGTTCCCCAGGGTCACACGCGCCCCCCTCAGCATCGCACACGTGCCCCCCCAGGGGGGCCCGCCCCACACTTTGAAAACCCCTGCACTACACCATAGTGTAAGCCTTCTTGTGGGTGGGCAGCCCACTGAAACTTATGTCTGTTTAAACAGTGCTGTGCTCAGAGCACCCCATTGGCAACATGGCAGTTGGTGGATTCGAACCTGAAGCCTTCCAGACCCAGAACACCCCCACTAAATGACATCCACTCATTCATCTTCATCTGCTTGCCCTTTGCTGGGCCCCACGGGCAATTTGCGCCACCGAAATCACATTGCACGATATTACGAGTCTTCCTACGGGTGGTTAGTCCACAAAAAGCTATGTGGTCCATGACGGTGCTATGCGCAGAGCACCGTAGTGGCAACCTGGCAGGTGGTGGATTCAAACCTGAAGCCTTGTGGACCCCAATTCCCCATCCTTAACCACTAGGCCACCACTGTTGTACAATAAAATAACATCCAGTATGAACAAATGACAAAAAAAACTTCTTATGACACCATAACACCACATTCATGTCTGTATACCATTCAAGCTACCCTACCCCAGGTTTTAAGGACTAGGTGGATTCGGACCTGCAGCTCTATGATGGCAGATAGGCCTCCTATCATTGTACTGTTGTCGCGACTTATTCTCATAGTAATATCAGTTATTTGATTAAATGTATTCCTACATCAGGCAAAGTGATACAGTAACCTGAACCTCCGGAGGAATCCCTAAAGTAAAAAATGTAAACCTGGTCAAGTCCCCAGTCGCGCTACAAGACGACAAGTGTTTTCTGCCGCCTGAGGCAAAGCAGTGTGAGATATGGTATGAACTGCCTGTGGTCATGTCTGTTGAGAGTGGGAGTGAAGATCACTAGTTGAGTTACTCATTTTTTTTATGGCGCCTTCAAAGTACATCTCCTTGTTCGTGCAACAGGCTGTTGGCAAAGCATTCTTAAAACTCCTACTAAACTGTTGGCAGTGGAGTTGCATTGTGGGCAACGAGTGATGGATTAGCGTGTACAGGCTGTAGTTAAATACAGTCTGTAAATGTGACCACCGCATTTTGACGTCTGATCTGCGTCGTGCCAAGAAAGGCTCTGAGCGAAGGTGGCATTAACTTCAGAGGCTTAAATTCTCTGAAACGCTGTATTGATGCCGTTTTTTTTTACAGACCAATGCAGGTGATGAAGGTAATACTACAGCTGAGTAGGAATGTTCTCACAAACCGAGGAGATATTTCTACAGTTGTTTACCTCTAAGTTATTTGTACTATGTGAGACAAACTATAGATGGACGAGAACACAGACAAAAACACAGGCAGACGGCACAAAAACAATTCCTTTTCTCAGAGGAGGCCAGAGTTAAAGCACGCAGGCTAGCATGTCTTTACGACAACCTGCGTTTTAAAGTCCCTTCCAGAGCCGAAATAGCTGGACATATAAAAAGGTAGACGAACTCTCCCACCAAGACGGTCGGTCACAGGCCGTGGACCATGGCCAGAGGGACACTCTATCCCCAGAGTAAAGCCCATCCTGGGGCCAGCAGAGAATGGCTCTTTGTGTGAGCGCCATAAGAGGCTTTATTATTAAAAAGAATCCGTCTCCTCTATCTTAGCTGTGAGATTAGAGTTTCTGCCGTACTAACACAGCACACAACTATGGCCTGAAACCTGTGCAGGACAGATGATATCCTTGAATGTCTTGTATTTTCAAAAGTCTCGACTAGAGTGTCCACTTGATCTGAGTCCAATCCAACAAAGCAACATGCAATTACAGTGTGGAATCTTAAGAAAAATTAGATTTTATTTTACTTTAAGGTATCTGGTATCCAAACGTCTATAGTGCACATACAGGTGCACGCACCATTGATGCCAAAGTTGGAGCGTGAAAACCAGGGGTGTCCAACTCAATCATTGGGGCGTGTAAGAGAAAGAGACAGTTCTAACTGAAACTGTATCCTCTTTCTTTTACTCCTTTTGTCTTGTCCATTCTTTAGTGGCTAACACAGCAAATCAATGTTTACCATCTCCCCCTGTCCTCTGTATCGTCTACTCTGACTTCAACTACCTTCATGTCCTCCCTCACTGCATCCATCAAGCTGCTCTTTATCTCCTACCTGGTAGCTCCATCTTGTGGGATCATTCTTCTACCACTGTCCCTCCTCTGAACATGTCTAAACCATCTCAATCCTGTCCATCTTTGTCTCTCCTAAAGAGAATCTCAGCATCAACTAGGCATTTCTAACGTCACCTCCTGTCTTCTGCCTATTGCTAGTGTCTACAATGACTGCTGTCTACCTCTACCCTCTAGAGATTCTGTCTACCCTCGCCTAGAGATTTTCCCAATGTGTGTACTGTTGCCCGTATCATCACTTGAACTGTGACCACTTCAAACACGAACTCTGTTTCAGTAAAGACAGAAAACATTTTATCTCTCGTTCGCGGCCCTTATTTATTCCTAACCATATGAAGCCATTGTCAAGTACAACTATTTATACTACGCAGTGACCTTCAACACACCTGTATCAAAATACCCACATACTCCCTCAAAGGGAGTTTGTGCGAAAGACGGTCGTTTTTTTTTCACGCAATTCAATGCTGCCCCTTGAGGCTGGTCCAGAAATTACATTTTCTTTTCTTTGTCCAGGTGGATCAAGTTTGAGGAGAAGGTGGAGAAAGGTGGTGAGCGCTGGAGTAAGCCTCACGTGGCCACGTTGTCCTTGCACAGCCTGATGGAACTCAAAGCCTGTATCGAGAAGGGAACCGTCATGCTGGACCTGGAGGCCTCCACTCTGCCGCAGGTCGTCGGTAAGTGACATTTGTTTATGTCCATTTTAGAAAGTCTAAAATGGACAACACTGATGTTTATGTTTCTGATGAAACAGAGATGATCACCGACTGCCACATTGAATCTGGTCTGATGAAGCCAGAGCAGAAGGAGAAGGTTACCTACACCCTGCTGAGAAAGCACCGCCATCAGACCAAGAAATCCAACTTGCGCTCCCTGGCAGACATCGGCAAGAGCGTTTCCAGCGCAAGCAGACTGTTTTCTTATCCGGAGAATGGTAATCAGAAGATGAAACCCTAGTCCCTCTTAGTTCCACTCTTCCGATACTCACTGGCCTTTTTCTGACTTTTCTTCTTTGTCTTTTCTTCAGTTTTGTCTTTTTCTGTTTAATTTTCTCCTTTTTTTTCCTCCCTACCTTCTTTTCTGTGGGTCTACGCTTCCTCTGATTTCTTCTGTCTGGGCTGCCAAAGTACGCATCCCCCCAGAGCACCCTGGCTCCTATTTAAACCCTCACGACTCTGAGGAACTCTGTGAAACCATGAGGAGCTCCAGCCTGGGACACCTCTGTAAGTGAGGGCACAGCACCAATAATCAGGTGTTAAATGGAAAAGCAACTATAGGCTTTACCATGTTGTTATTGAATATCTAGAGTTAAGGTAAGGGATGTTGGACGATGTTATTGATTTAGGAATAATTATGCAATATCGGAAAGTCTGATAGTATCAGTCTGGAGATGTTATTTGCTAGATATTAGCATAGGTGGGGTCGTATAGGGTCCTAAGGCATTTTTCATCTACATTTTTTTGGGGAAGCGGCAGCATATATTGGTATCGATCGATATTGGTATCGAAAAACCTAACTTTGGCAAGATGGGATATTGGCAAAAGTTAATATCAGACTTCCTTAGTTATTGTTTTCTTATCTATGATATTGGAAATCTGATAACGCTAAGCTTTGTTTTTGCTAAATTTACTGGTATCGCACATAGGGTCCTGAAACATTAACCTCAATTTTGGGGACAAACGGCAGCACATATTGGTACTGGTCGATGTCGGTATCGGAAAATTAAGTATTTTGTCGATATCGGCACAAGAACAGGGACATTTTTAGTTTTATTGTGATAATAAAAATCTGCTAATGCAATGCTAGGTTTTACCAAATTGAAATCACACACATGATCCTGAGAGGTTTTGCTGACAAAATGCTATATATTGGTATCCAATAATTTCGGTATTGGAAATTAAGGGTTTGAACAACATCTGTGATTAATTTGTTCATATTTTTATTAAATCCGCAAACATTTTGAAACGTGGGCCACAATGGGTCCCAGAATTGGACACGGGGGCCGAGCAGAGAGCGAAAAGGTGGAGCGTTGGTTGAACTAAGATAAATGTCATTTAAACCTCATGCTTAAAACCTAAAATGCTACATTTCTAACAATAATAATAGCCTTTCTGATGTCATCTACTGGGGAACCACCGACATTGCAGGGAAAAGCCAGGAGTACAATAATAACACAAATAAATCATTTAATTTGGACAAGGTTGGCGGGCCGCATTAAGAAGATCAAAGGGCCGCATCTGGCCCCCGCAGCCTTAGTTTGCCCACACCTGGACAGAAAACTGAAGAATATTTTCGATGCTGGAACCTTATACCACAGGAAATAAAACATCAATAGTTATATAAGGTTTGTTAAGGTAGTTCAGAAACTATGAGGTGTCATTTACATCTTTACATCGGAAACATGTTTGGACTCATACCGTTAGTGTCTCCAACAGCTAGGACAAGTTTTGTCATATGTGAAGTCAGTTGTGTGATGTTTTATCTGTTTTCCTGCCAACACTAATAGTAAAGGGAGTCATCAAAGGAGATGAGAAGATGGTCATGAAAGAATTCTTCCAAGATGGAAATTTTATAGACTCACCTAGAAGCTGTTTTTTTAGGTTCTGAGGGGCTTTTTTAGGCTTTTGCTTTAGACTTTTCTTTCAAACCCATGTTTGTCTGTAAATAAACAGTAACATAGTTGACAGGAAGTGACTGCGGTAGTGTGCAAAGTTGTTTCTAAAACCAGACATGACACTGAACATGGCACAGTTGTTAAAATTAAAATAGGATTTTCTACATGGCATTTTGATTAATTATAAAATTTAGCAGGGATCATCACATTATATTGAAACTTCTGTTTCAACCATGTGATCAGGGCGAATGCCTCGTCCTCCAGCACAGCTTTAATCTTCTGGCCTTCTTCAACTGCTTTCTTGGACTCACTTTACTTTAATCCTCCTTTTAGACAAGACATTTTTTTTTTTTCATTTAATGTCACGCTTGGCCTCCCTGATCCTTACCTTCTCACCTTACTTGCAGGGAGTCCGTCAACCACCCATCGAAACCTCACCTCCAACAGCCTGAGCGACTTCTCTGACAAACCAGAGAAGGATCAGGTAATGTTTTCATGTCTCTCCTCACCGGCGTGAAGCGAAAGTTTGTCCGATATGTGATCACGGACGCTTCCGCTCACAAAGCCGCTCTGTGCAAGGTCATGTGTTGGCCTGCGTGTGTACGCATGAGCCTGCGAGGTTTCGCATACCGACAGATAAGAGCAGCGGCTCTGTGCTGCCGTCTCACCCCGCCGCTCGGCACAACAAAAGCTCAGTGTTTCAAGTCTCGGTCACACGAGTCGCAGCCGGGCACATGCAGCTTGTCTTTGTGAATCACAGCTGGGTAAATTAGACGGAGGGTCGACGGAGAGGACATTACGTAGATCAGTCACGAGTCATACGATGTGATTTAAGACTGAACTGGATTTTTACATCAACCTGAGGCCATAATCATTCTTTTAATGGAGGTTGTCAAACATGCAGCCCGTGGTCCAAAACTGGTACGCTTGTAGTTTCAATCCGGCCCAAAATACACATACACTTAATGTTGTAAAATTTTATTATATTATATATCAAGATATATCAGATATACTTCTCCATCTTTGTGGCACCTTTCACAATAAGAGCGTAACAATACTGCAATTAAAGTTAGCATACAGTCATTTCACATCAAGTGATTCTAGCCTGGAGCTGCCATTCCGTTTACTGATGTCACAGATCAGGCTCATGACCTGCAGTACAGTGTGTTTATTGGGTGGCATAAGCTGAGCTGCAGTTGAGTGAATAATTGTAGGAAAGGCAGGGCACTACCTGTACTTGTAGACACAATAAAAGCACCACGCCTCAGTACCGACACATTTTAATTGCCACTTTTATTTCAAATGTCACCTCACAATGGTTGTAAGTGACATGGAGACAAAGAGAGACAGGTTTATCGTAACGTGTTTTGCATTTGTTCAATCAAAACATCTCATATTCTCTCGACTCCAACTCTACCTACACAGCTGAAGAACAAATTCATGAAAAAACTGCCGCGCGATGCCGAGGCGTCAAACGTGCTGGTTGGAGAGGTGGATTTCCTCGACGCTCCCTTCGTTGCATTTGTCCGGCTGAACAAAGCCGTCATGCTCGGGGCCCTGACCGAGGTCCCCGTGCCCACCAGGTATGACGACACAGCGCCACCAACTGCAGACATTGTCAGTTGTCTTCTTGCTGATGTCGGGATCAATGATCTGATTTTCTTGTCCTCAGGTTTCTGTTTGTGCTGCTGGGCCCCAAAGGAAAAGCAAAGTCGTATCATGAGATTGGAAGAGCCATCGCCACGCTCATGTCAGATGAGGTATGTTATCTCTTTTTTTTTTTTAAACCTGATATATTTTAAGAGTTTAACATGATTTTTACAGTATATACTGCAGATTTAATAGGACTTTTGGGGCCATTCAGCAGATCTGGCAACCCCGAGGCTGTAGCCATCTGCTCTGGCCAACACTTGATTTAGCTAAAGGCCCAAATGTTATGTTACTGCTATAGTTTCTCACCAAAATTGTGATAAACTCTCCTTTTTTTTTCACCTGATCTTGTCCTGTTATTCTGTTATTCCTGACTTAAAATGGACTAATTTGTGAAAATGAATTAGATTTATTTAAAAACATTTTTAACACCGCAGCAGCATGTTAAAGTGTTGAATGCCAGCTGAATGTTGCCTGTTGTACATCCTGTTATTTTTTTTTTCTCAAATGCAAGGCCCCCCTGGGCCAAGTCACAGCCCGTCACATTTTTTATGATGTCAGAAAAAATGTAGTTTCCTGTTTCCTGTCTGTCAGATTTTTTCATTTTCCGTTAAAGCCTCGTCAGGTATAGAATGTTGAAATGAAGATATTGTTTTACTCATAACTAGGAGTGGGGTGTAAACGTTGATTTTTTATTTATTTATTTATTTTTTTAAATCTAATTGCCATTGCACACATGTTGATATTTAAACACATTGCTTTTTATTATTGATTCAAGCATCAATAGCAGAGTTAGACATTTTATTTCAATGTTGCCTAAACTAAGCAATAGGCAGGAGACAGGGGGCAGAGCTGAAGGTGGAGGAGTTAAAAATGCTGAAATTCTATTTAGGAGAGACAAGGATGGACAGGATCAGGAATGAGGTGATTAGAGGGACAACACAGACAGGAAGGTTTGGAGAAAAAAACAGGAGAAGCCAGATTGAGATGGTTTGGACATGATCAGAGGAGGGACAGTGGATATATTGATAGAAGAATGATCCTAGAGATGAAGCTACCATGTAGGAGACAAAGAGGAATTTGATGGATGCAGTGAGGGAGGACATGGAGGTTGTTGGAGTCAGAGACGAAGAGACGGAAAACAATGATTTGCCGGGACAACCCCTGGAAAAAGAGACACCCTGCCAGACAACAAACAAGGTCTTGGACTTGAAACACAGTGTAGTGTCCCCTCCAAACTCTGGTCTCCATAATGAAACAGCTTAAAGTCACGATAGTGTAAGAGACAACGTGAGATCTTTGTGAATTCAAATACGTATGATGTTATATTTAAAATATGTATGAGAGCCACCAATACCAGCAGGTCTTAGTTATTCGTGTTTGTGTTAACAATAAAAGACAAAGCATTTTTTTTGTGTGTGTGTTCTAAAGTTGTATTTAGATGAAGTTTTGTTTTGTGTTAATGTGGTGAAAGAAACCCACCTTTTCCTGGTGTGACTCGTTTCTTTTTGGTGTTAGTGGAACATTAATAGAACCATGTTTGCTCCTACACTGGAGCGAGGTTTGTTCCCAGCAGCTCCTCCACTGAAGGCGTCCCAGAGCCCTCCCCAGTGTCTCTGGTATGTCAACACGGCAGCACGGGAAGTCAACTTTTAGCTTTACTCCCTCTGCTCTCCAGGTAAAGGAGTGTCACAGGTTCATGAGATGTTAGCCTTCATACGTCACTCGTCTTCTGGTTTTCCCCCTCAGACACATGAAAGCACACATGATTCATTTGCATAGTAAAAGGTAATAGATAGGGTTTATTTTGGTTGTTTTTGTAAAGGTTCCTTCAGAACCTCTACCTCCTGGGGTTATTGACATAAACTCAGTCTAAGTTGAGGAGAGGTTGATGTCATGTCTCCGTGTCCCGGGCTAACGGAGACTTCTGCGTGTTTTTGTGAACGGCTGTTTTCACATTTCGTGTTTTTGCTCCAAAGCCTCGGATGAATTATTCAGACTGTGCTACATTATTGATCAGCTGTTTGCTAATAGGCCAGTTATGTATGTATGTTGGCAGGTTTTCCATGACATTGCCTACAAAGCCAAGGACAGGCAGGACCTACTGGCTGGTATCGAAGAGTTCCTGGACGAGGTCATCGTGCTGCCCCCTGGCGAGTGGGATCCTAACATCAGAATAGAGCCACCCAAGTCTCTACCATCTTCAGAGAAGAGGTTGGGGCAAATCCATCAGTCTCAGTCTGGGTTTTATAAACACGTAATCTAACAAGTTTTCATAACCAAACACAAGCTGATACTAGGGGTGTGCTAATGAATTGTTTTGGATCGAACTAAGCCGAATCGGATTGAACTGGATCGATCGTTTAATTTTTTTATCAATCGTTCCTGAATCGGATTGTAGCCTGTGAATCGAGATATAAATCGGATCGTTATGTGAGAGAACCGTCACACCCCTAATATACACTATATATATATATATATAGGAACGATTTGTAAAAATAATTTAACGATCCAATCCGGTTCAGTTCGATCCAAACCTATCCAAAACAATTAATTTGCACACCCCTATATATATATATATATATATAGGGGTATAGGCACACCCCTATATATATATATATATATATATATATA